>PVJS01008048.1:0-54250 GCA_004027185.1 Glis glis | reverse complement strand
TTGCGGTACCGGGGATTGAACCCAGGGGCGTTCTACCTCTGCGCTACACGCCCGGCCCTATTTTTTTTATACTTTATTTTGAAACCGGGTCTCACGAAGTTGCGGAGGGCCTCACTAGGTAGAGAGAGAGAGAGAGACAGGGAGAGAGAAAGAGAGAGAGAGAGAGAGAGCGAGCTAGCTGAGGCTGGCCACGAACCCGGATCCTCCGGTCTCCGCCTCCCAAAGTACTGGGATTACAAGCATGCGCCACCACGCCCGGCTGGAAAGCATAGATTCTGGATGCAAGAAAACTTAGTGAGAGGAAGGGCTGTAAAGTAGATTCAGAAGGACAATAGTGAAGACACACTTTCCTTTGTTGAGAGAAGAGAATTTTCTGTAGTGTTGAGAGTTTGAGGTCTTGTTCGTATGTGGTTTCCATGCTGGGCTATACCTGAGTTCTAGCAGAGATGTGTGATGGAGGGCTGAGGTCTAAGGTTCAGGAAGAGTTTATGTTTAGGACTTGGTTAAGGTGGAGGGAATTACAGACTGGAGTGGAGAAAAGCACACTGACTTGACTTGGGCATGTTTGGGTTGGATCATCGTTGATCCTCTTGATTTGCCTAACCCGGGGGTACAAGGGCAGTCGACATGTTTCTCGTGGGTGTTGGAGGAAGATGCACACATACTCAGGCACCAGTCTGTCTTTGCTTTCAGCTATATCAAAATCTAAGACATTTTAGATGTTTAGCTAATTCCTCTTCAAAAGATTAAGGATGGGGGAGGGGAGAGAACAGAGATGAAGGAAGAGATAGATGATCAATTTACTTTCCAAATAAGTGAGTGTGTCATAGATGACCCTAGCCAGCTAGCTTCAGGGGTTATGATATCTGAATGAAATATTGAGTCTTCCTCTATATTCTGTAGAAAGTTTTCTCCTAAGACCACACCTCCTCCCCTGCACCCAGATCCACCACAGCCACCTGATCTGACCATCTCTTGGCATGTTGTCTGTGGCCCCACTCAGGACACCGCCTTTCTCCCAGACCAACACAATATTATGTATTGTAGACTTGTAGTGCCAGTTCAAGGTGTCGTGTGTGTGTGTGTGTGTGTGTGTGTGTGTGTGTGTGTGTGTGTGGTGAGGCGGGGGGAGATGGTGGGGTGGATATTGTAGCACACAGCGGGAGGCAGGCTTGGGATAGCTCTATTCCTGGAAGTCTTCTGGGTTCTCCCTGCCGTGGGGAGTTTCTCCCTGGGTGTTCCTCTCGTTAGGGTCAGGCCTTCTGCATGTGATCAGGCACCGCTCTCTCCCGTGTCATGCACTCTTCCCAAAGCTGCTCTGAGAAACACAAAATTCCTCTCACTTTGTTATATACAGAAAGATTAACCCTCTCTCCTCCTCTTTAGAACATCCCCACAGCCTTCTCTCCACATCCACAGTCGTTTAGGCAAGGGGTTCTATTTATTCATTTTTTGAGTAGTTAAAGCGTGCACATGGCAGGACCTTTACAAGGACCAAACATGCAAGCAGAGAGATGAGATTCTCCTTCACACCTGTGTCCTTTACCCTCCCACTTCTGCTCTGCACTCTCAACTACTGTAGTTTTGGTGTAGTCTTCCACAGATGTTCCATGCAGATACCATCTTACCTTTTTCCAGCTTTACTGAAGTATAATTGAAAGCTAAAAATTGTATGTGTTTGTGGTCTACAATGTGATGTTTTCATGTACATACACATTGTGAAGTGGTAGCCATCCTCAAGCTAGTTTATACATTCATCACCTCACATAATTACATTTTTTTTGTGGTGAGAACATTAAAGATATACTGTCTTAGCAAATTTCAAGTATACACTACTTGAAATATGAATTATAGTCAACATGCTGCATGTTTAAGTCTTTAATCCATTTCAGGTGGATTTTTGTATATGACATGAGATAAGGGTCCAATTTTCTTCTTCTCTAGAACTTATCTTGCATAATGGAAGCTTTTTATTCTTTGACCAATATCTCTCCATTTCCCGCTCCTGCCAGCCCCTAGCCACCACCGTTCTGTTCTTTGCTTCTGTGAGTCTGACTTTTTAGATTCCATATCTGAGATTGTGCAGTATTTGCCTTTCTGTGTCTTCCTAATTTCCCTTAGCATAATGCCCTCCAGGCTCGTCCATATTGTTCCAAATGACAGAAGTTTCTTTTTTAATGGTGAATAATATTCCACTGCTTATGTGTTTCAGTATCACTTTTTAAAAATCTGCCCTTCCATCGGTGGATGCTTAAGTTGATTCCACATCTCGACTGTTATGAGTAGTGCTGGGATGGACGTGGGGGTACAGGTGTCTCTTTGGTATACTGATTTTATTTGGATATATACCCAGAGATGGGATTACTGGATCATATGGTAATTGTATTTTTAAATTTTTGAAGAACCTCCATACTGTTTTCCACAATGGTTCTATCAATTTACATGCCCACCAACAGTGGGCAAAGCTTCTCTTTTCTCCACACCCTTGTCAGCACTTGTTAGCTTCTGTCTTTTGGATAACAGCCATTCTAACAGGTGAGAGATAATATCTCATTCTGGTTTAGGTTGGTGTTTCCCTGAAGATTAAAAATATTAAGCATTTCTTCATATATTTGTTGGTCATTTATATGTCTTTGGAGAAATATCTATTCCGATTCATTTTCAAATGAGGTTATCCATTTTCTTGCTATTGAGTTGAGTTTCTTATATATTTTTGATAACTAGCCTTTTATTAGATGTAAAGTGATATGGTTTGGATAGGTGTCATCCAAAGGCCTAGGTGTTAAAGGCTTGGTCCCCAGCCCTGTGGTGCTGTCGGGAAATGGTGGAGCCTTTAAGAGGTAGAGCCTTGTAGGAGGTCTTGAGTCATTGGGGTGTGCTCTTGAAAAGGATTGTGTGATGGTTAAAGAAGACACAAATAGCTGGGTGTGGTGGTGCATGAGATAGGAGGATCACAGGTTCAGGACCAGCCTCAGCAATTTAGTGAGACTCTCAGCAACCTAGCAACATCCTGTTTCAAAACAAAAAATAAAAAAAGGGCTAGGGGTATAGCCTGGAGGTAGGAATGCCTCTGGGGTTAACCCCCAGTCCATAAAAACAACAACAACAACAACAACAAAAAACCCACAAATAAATGGGAAGCTATCTTGTGTTCATGGATTGAAAGATTTAAGACTGAGACAGGAAGGTCATAGATTTGAGACCAGCTTCAGCAATTTAGCAAAGACCCTCAGCAACTTAGTCCCTGTTTCAAAATAAAACATAAAAATGTCTAGGGGTGTAGCTCAAAAGTAGAATGCTGCTGGGTTCGGTTGCCAGCATCAAAACAAACAAAAAACAAAACAAAACTATTTCCATATGTTTTCTTCGGGTAGTTCTGAGGTTTTAGGTCTTATGCTTAAGTCTTTAATCCATTTTGACTTAATTTTTATAGATAATAAAAGATAAGGGTCTAGTTTCATTCTTCTACATGTGGTTATCTGGTTTTCCCAATTCCATTTATTGAAGAGATTGTCCTTTCCCCTTTGTTTTTCTTGTTGCCTTTGTTGAAGATTAATTGACTGTAAATTTGTGAATTTATGTTTGGGCTTTCTATTGTGTTCCATTGGTCTACATGTCTGTTTTAGGCTAGTACTATATTGTTTTGATAACAATAGCTCTGTAGTGTATTTGAAATTAGGTAGTATGATATTTCCAGCTTTCTTCTTTTTGCTCAATATTGTGTTGGCTCTTTTGTGGTCATACGACTTTTGTGAAAAATGCTGTTGGAATTTTGATAGGGATTTCATTGAATTTGTTGATCATTTTAGGTAGTAAGGCCCTTTTAACAATATTAAATCTTTCAATCTATGAACATGGGATATATTTCCACTTATTTGTGTCTTCTTTAATTTCTTTCATTAGCATTTCTTAGTTTTCAGTGTAGAGATATTTCACTTCCTTGGTTAAATTTATTCCTTAAGTATTTTGTTTTTATTCTATTATAAATGGGATCATTTTCTCAATTTCTTTTTTTTGGATAGTTCTTTGTCAGTATATAGGACTGCAATTGGTTTTTGCACATTGGTTTTATATCTTGCAAGTAAGTTTACTGTATTTGTTTAAGTTTTCTTTTTTGTAGAACCTTTATGATTTTCTATGTGTATGATCACGACACCAGCAAACAGAATTTGATTTCTTCCTTTCTGATTTGGATGCTTTTTAGTTCTTGTCTTATTGCTCTGGTTGGGATCCCCAGTACTGCATGAATAAAAGTGATGAGAGTGGGCATCTTTGTGTTATTCCTGATCTTGGAGGAAAAGTTTTCAGTTTGATACCATTAAGTGTTATGTTTGCTGTGGGCTTGTCATGTATGGCCTTTATTACATTGAAATATGTTTCTTCTGTACCTAACTGGAGTTTTTATGATGAAAGGATGCTGAATTTTGTTGAGTGCTTCTCTTGCATTTATTGAGATAACATAATTTTTATCTTTTATTCTGTTAATGTGGCATATCCCATTTACTGATTTGTATATGTTGAACCAATTTGTATTCCATGGTATATATGGTATACAATCCTTCAAATGTGCTGTTGAATTTGGTTTGCTAGTATTGTATAGGATTTTGCATCTATGCTTATCAGGAATATTGGCTTTTGTATCAGGGTAATGCTTGCCTTGTAGAATGAGTTTGGAGGTGTCTCCTCTTTAAATGCTTGGCAGAACTCACTAGTGAAGTCATTAGGTCCAGGGCTTTTTTTTTTTTAATTGGTGCATTGTAATCATACATCTTGATGGGTTTCAGGGTGGTAGAAGTATACATGCACACATATGTCAGTTAGCCCTCCCCCAATTCCCAACCCCACTCCCTCCCCCTTTCCTCCTTCTCATGCTCAGCATTGTAGTTGACTTTGATACATTTGTGTATGTATATCCTGTGCATTAAGGTGTTTCCCTCTTCTCCCCTCCCATCTCCCTCAGTTAGTTCTCCTTCTTTACTCATCTGAGGTTTTCTCTATCTTTGTCTGGAGTCCCTCCTATGCCCTATTCTACCTAGCTTCCGCATATTAGGGAGAGCATCCAACTTTTCACTTTTTGTGAGTGACTAATCTCACTAAGCATAATGTTCTCTAAATTCCATTCCTGCAAATGATGTAATTTTGTTCTTGATGGCTGCATAAAATTCCATTGTGTACATATCCCATAGTTTTGTAATCCATTCATCTGTTGATGAACACTTTGGCTGGTTCCACAGTTTGGCAATTGTGAATTGTGCAGCTATAAACATAGATACTCATGCATTAGTCTGGTAATTTGGTTTCCATTCTTTTGGGTAGAGACCTAGAAGTGGTATTGCTGGGTCATAAGGTAGGTTCATTCCCAATCTTCTGAGGATCCTCCACACTGTTTTCCAAAGTGGTTGCACTAATTTGCAATCCCACCAACAGTGTATTAGAGTTCTTACTTCTCCACATCCTCGCCAGCATTTGTTATTGTTTGTGTTTTTAATGATTGCCATTCTAATTGGGGTTAGGTGAAATCTCAGGGTAGTTTTGATTTGCATCTCTCTGATTGCTAATGATGTTGAATATTTTTTCACACATTTATTGGCCATTTGTATTTCTTCTTTTGTGAAGTGCCTATTTAGTCCACTTGCCCATTTTTTGATTGGGTTGTGTTTTTAGCGGTGAGTTTCTTGAGTTCTCTGTATATTGTAGATATTAGTCCTCTATCAGAGGAGTAGCTGGCAAAAATCTTCTCCCATTCTGTCAGCTCTCTATTGAGGTTCTTGATAGTTTCCTTTGCTGCCCAGAAACTCTTCAGTTTAATGCAATCCCATGTATTGATCCTCTTTTTAACTTCTTGTGCCTTTGGGGTCTTGTTGAGGAAGTTTTTGCCTGTGCCTCTGTGTTGAAGAGTTGGACCTATGCTCTCTTCAAGTAGCTGCAAGGTCTCTGGTCTGATTTCCAGACCTTTGGTCCATCTTGAATTGACTCTGGTGCAGGGTCATTTCCTGCACCAGTAGGAAATAAACCAGTAGGGTTTATTTCCATTTTTCTGCATGTGGTTAACCAGTTTTGCCAGCACCATTTGTTGAAGAGGCTATCTTTTTTTCCAGTGGGTGTTTTTGGCGCCTTTGTCAAAAATCAATTGACTGTATGTGGATTTGTTTCTTAGTCTTCTATTCTGCTCCATTGGTTTATATGTCTGCTTTTGTGCCAATACCATGCTGTTTTTATTACTATGACCCTGTAGAATAGTTTGAAGTCAGGTATTGTGATGCCTCCTGCATGGTTCTTGTTGCTGAGAACTACTTTGGCTATTCTGGGTTTTTTGTTGTTCCAAATGAATTTAAGGATTGATTTTTCTATGTCTGTGAAGAATGACCTTGGTAATTTAATGGGTATCGCATTAAATCTATAGATCACTTTAGGAAGAATGGCCATTTTGATGATATTTATTCTGCCTATCCAATAGCATGGGAGATCTTTCCATCTTCTAAGATTGTCTTCAATTTCTTTTTGCAATGTTTTATAATTTTCTTTGTAGAGGTCTTTTACCTCCAGGTCCAGAGCTTTTGTTGGGAAAATTTTCATGGCTAATTAGTTGCTCTGCTCCTTTTTGGACTGTTGAGGTGAATTTCTTCTTATGAGGCCATATTCATATTTACTTTCTACCAGCCTCCAACCACTCATTCTAGGATCATCCTTCTTCGTTTTCTTATCATTCATTCTTAGCCATACACCAATCTCCTTCATAGAAGAGTTAGTTCTGTTGATTCTCCTATGGCTGCCTGTTCATGCAGACAAGAAGGGGGTTGGTTATGGATTTATAAGATCTAAAATTTTGTTGGAAGTTACTATATATATTTTTTCTTCCTATTACACCCTAGGGTCTTCTGCATTAACTATGGTGACTCCACCTCTGCCTCAGTTGGGTTTTCCAGTAATAAACTGGTTACTGCCCCATGCAGAAGCTCATGAATTTCAAGCTTTGTTGTTTCAGTGAGTCTTTCTTGGGGATGGAGGTAGGGATTAAAGTTGCCGGGGCCAGTCTGTGCCCTGTAAGGGTGGAAGTTGGAAAGGGAAGCAAGAAAATGGGCCCAAATAAAATTTCTCACTCTTAAACTGCTTGAACATTCCTCTCCTCTGCTTTTTCAGCCTGGATCTGATTTTTCTTCTTGCAGTTGGACGGGAACCAGGTCATCTATGGTGACTGAACTGGGAAAAGCTCTTTGGACATTATTCCCAGGGTCACAATCCTGCCATCCAGCCTGGAACAAGGATTTAGGGAGCTCATCAGGCTATAGCCAGGAGGAGTGACTTTATGTACTATGAATTCGAGTGCATTACGATCATGATCTAATGCCTATGTCTGTAAGAAATTATACTTTAGATTTTTATTTTTGAAGGTAACTTTTTCTTATAATAAAAGCAACAATAACCAATATAGAAATATTGGGAAACTCATAAAGGTATGAAGGAAATAGTCTTCTTTTAAAATCACCGGTAATTTTACCAACCAGAAGTCACCATCGTTAACATTGTAATGTCTTCCTAGTCTTTTTTAATGCCATTTAAAAAAATTGATTCTCTGCCGGGCATGGTGGTGCACACTTGTAATCCCAGTACTTGGGAGGCTGAGACCAGAGGATCCGGGTTCGCAGCCAGCCTCAGCTATTTAATGAGGCCGCTGCAACCTAGTGAGACCCTGTTTCAAATGAGACCCTGTTTCAAAATAAAGAATAAAAAATAGGGCTGGGGGTGTAGCTTGGAGGTAGAATGCCCCTGGGTTCAATCCCTGGTACCGCCAAAACAAAAAAAAATATTTGATTCTCTGATTCACATTGTGTTAGAAACATTTTCACATGTTGATAAATGTAGCCCACAAGTTTTAATGGTGTCTTAAGTTTAGTGTTGGACAGTCAGGTTGTTTCCAGATTTTACTGTTACAAATAACTATTATAAATATCCTTGTAATACTCATTGATGAGTATGTTTCTGATTTGCTCTTTTGGACAAGTTCCTAGAGACAGAATCACAGGGCAGGGGTGGGGGGGTGCTGTCAGGTTGCCCTCTAGAGAGGTTATACCGGTTTCTGCTACCGAGAGTATATGAAAGAGATTGCCCCAAACTCTTCCTTGAGCTTCGTCAAACTTCACTTTTACCTTGCAGATTAGTAAAGAGAGTCCTGTGTGTTAGCCGGTGTTGGTTCCTTGATCTGCTCAAGGCAAAAAGAGCTTTTATGTGAGTTGTTCCGGCTTTGATTTTCCCTCCCCCTGATTGGAGTGGGGCACAGTCATGTTGGTGGCCCCATTCCTCTCCCCCAAGGGCCCTGAGTGGTTTGAGTGGGTCACCTGCTCAGTTTGTTGAACACAGCAGGCAGAGTGGAGCTCCTGTGGCAAACAGTGATAAATATGCCCATGTCGATCTGGCAATAAAAGCGAGAGGGTTTAATTGATCTATGGCAACAGGAAGCTTACGTTTTAAAAATTAAATTATTTGCAGTCGCATCTTATTTAGTATCACTCTGATAAATGCACTGGATGGGGAATAGCTTAGGAGGAAATTTCTTAGGTGGGAGCTTGCTTCTTGCTTTCCGAGCTTTGGCCAGGATGAGGGGAAAGGACTGGGGAGTTTGTGCAATTGTAGTAAAGATCAGTGGCTCTACTCTCTCCCCACAGCAGCACACAGGGAAGGGGACACCTGGCACACCATCTCATCTTCTTCAAGGACAGGCACACCGTACGTTTCTTTGTCTATGTTATGAACTATTAACTGCTGGATAGAACAGGGTCTGTCAACTTGCTGCCCAGATGGGAAGACGGGCAGTGTAATGGAGAACCAAGACTTTGGTATTAGACTACCCTGGCATGATATACTGATTCTGTCACCTACTGGGTGTTTCACTGGCCTTGGTTTAGTTGCTGAAATGTTAATCGTGTATGTGAGGTACCTATTAAATCACCTGGGACATAACGGGTCTTCAGTAGCATGGCTATTGTTAGCTCTTAGAACATGGCGCTAGTGAGGCTAAGAGCCCGGGCTTGACCCACTTCAGTCTCTGGTAATCACTGGTAATTTTCACAGATACTGAGGATTTCTTCTCTTTCAACACACGCTATGTTTGCACATCTCTGCACCCTTTGGAATGACCACTCAGCAGAGACTTTAAGAACCAGTGCACGACGTGCCGCTTTCTCTTCCAGTACTATCATCATCAGTCTTGGATTTTTACTGTAAATGAGCAGATTCCTCTGTGGATCTATTTGTACATAGACTTTGAATGAGAAATCTATAAGAATTTGGGGTTATTCTGCATAATCTAGCCTATTCTAACTGATATAAATATCTTAGTGAACCTTAATATTCTATAGGCTAAACCCACTCATCTCATATTTGGAATCCCTGCCAGCTAGGAGCATACATTGGGTCCTATTCCAATGGGGCTGGGTGAGAGAAAATCCCCCACCCAGACTCTCAGGACGTGTTCTGTTGGCAGTGGGTCTTCACTAAACAGCATTTTTTTTGCAGTCAAGAGCCTTGCTTATACTTTTTCCTGACTCCGAATATTGTGGTCTTTCCTGGGGAGCACACTGACTTTCCTGGGGAGCACACTAGCGTGGGGAGGCAATAGAGCTCGTGTCAGTAAGCTTTGAGAGGAAGACGTGTTGGTAGCTAAGACAGGCTTTAGAAAGATAAACTGTGAATTCTTATAATCCTAAACTGTGAATTGTATAATCCTAGGGCATTGATAAATCTTGAATGATTCCCAAGGGGCAAGGTTCTGTGTATGTTGAACCAGGGTGCTCTCTATGCTGAACAATGCTGTTTTAAAAAAAGAAAAACCCTTCCTTATTCCAAGAATACCTACCACTGGTCATTCTAGTGTCTCCAGCAACCATCAGAACATACAATCAAAAGACAAAATGGAAAATGACTTGGCAGGGAATATGTAATGTCTCAGTAGCAAGACCTTGATTTCCTTTATTTCTAACATTTTCAGGAGTGACCTCCATGACGGCTGTAGCATGGGAAACAGATTGACTAAATTAGAAAGGGAAAAGTGCCAAAGGGCAGGTATCAGGCATGGCACAGTGAGATGGTTTCCATGGCGCACCCTCCCCTCTCCAAGTCCTCCCGACTGCCTGGGTTTCTACCCATTGTGCACAGAAACTGGGGTGTTGAGCCACAGTGGGTATGACTGGGCTGGGAAGTGGTGGGCAGTTGGAGAGAACTGCTTGGGGCCTAAAGGGCTTTCCCAAGGTCATTTTCTCATGGATGACGATGATCCTTTTAACTTTCAGTGTGATTTAGAAAGTGCTTTCACAAACATTGCTTTCATATTTCTGTTAGTATTGGCCTATAGGATGAGAAATTCCTGGACTTTCAAATACTGCCTTCTATTTCCCATCTTACCCACTTTACTCCCCCAGCATCTTGGGGTTTATATTCCTTTCTTGGTGAAGTCTCTCTCCCTGAGCCATTTGGACCATGGGCCTCACTGCCCACCCTCTCCCTCTGCCCTGTGCTCCGTTCTGAGTGGGTGATTGCGCCTGCGAGTGATGGCACCTCCACATCCTTAGGCAACTGTGGTGATTTGGGGAGAGTGAGGGTGAGAAGAGAGGCAGGGGAGTTGAACTCTTTCAGACTTTCTACTCACTGGGCCTCCAGGTTCGCAAACATGAAGTTCTGCTGCCTTAGGGGGAATTTGTTTGTTATTGTTCTGGACATAGGGGCTGACTGATATTTAGGGGATGAAGCCGGGGTGCTAAATATCTTTGACTTGGACAAAAATGAGTCCTCCCTATCCTGTGCCATCTGTGCCCTGTTGGGGAGGACCTCTGGATCCTCCTGGAGATACCTTGCAGAATGGTTGTCTTGATGAGCGTCATGATAGAGCTAGCTTGCCAATAAGTATGGAGAGGTCCACTCTCCAAAGGAGTCCAGGGATGGAGAGTTGGACAAATTACTTCAACACTTATGTTTGTTTTCTTGTCGATAAATAAATAACAACCAACATTATCTAGCACTTGTTATGTACTTAGGCCGCGCAGGGTACTTGACATACCTCATGGAGTTCTCCCCCAAATATTTTGAGAATAGAATTATTATTGCTCATATACAGATGAAGCAACTGAGGCCCAGAGAAAAAAGGAATTTTTGCCCAAGACTACCCCACTGGTTACAATGGGAGAGCTGGGATCTAATGGCTTCAGCATCTGACTTTAGCTTTATGGTTATTCTAAACTGCTTTTTGTGGTATAAATCGTTGCTTTGTGTGAGGAGATGGGGGGTGTGTGACTGCCAAGCTTGTATTTCCTGTGTGTGTGGGTTCTTTTTTCTTGTTAAATCACTAAAAGCAGTGGAGGTCACTGTTGAAGGTTTGAGGAGATCCTGTAGATCCATGTTGGAGGGCCTAGAGGCCCCTGAGTCTTACATGATGTATTGTCCCTCCTGTCTTCTGTTCCTCTGAAACCTTTCTGGCTTGGAAAGTTCCGGGAGGCAGGACTTCCTCTGGCCTGGCAAGCTTGGAGGTAAGTGAAGGTTCCCAGAGAACTCGTCTTTTTCCTCCTCCTCTTGAACCGTGAAACTCGGCTCAGATCCAAGGTCCTGGCCATGGGAGAAATGGCTTAGCAATTGCCATTGACCCAGCCTTGGAACGGGCGGACCTTGAGACAGATAACCGCAGGCTGGCGTTTGAGTCTAAAGGAAAAAGAAGAGGTGGGCTGTGTGTGAGAGAGCATGTTCTCACACATGTGTACTTGCACTTGGACTTGCTCACGTGTACACATTCGCTGTCAGAAAAGCCTCTTTCTTCTCAGGGACTGTAGTGTTGGTGAGTTTAGCTGTTCCCCATTCCTTCATGATGAAAGGGAGAGATTATGCTTTTTGCTGGGTGTCTGTGTTTAATTGCAGGGATATAACAACTACAAATTCTCCCTGGCCAAGACTCTGCTAATAAAAGGTGCCTTCCATTCCAGCTGCATTCTCTTTCCTTCGCACCCTACCCCTCACTGCCATCGCAGAAGGCCACTTAGGGCTTTTAAGTGACACACACACACACACACACACACACACACACACACACACACACATATTCAGGTTTCATTTAGAGTTTTTTCTTTTTTAAAGCTCCTCCCCCAGACTCCTGATTACAGAGATCAGCTCCGTGTCCCCCACCTCTGCACTACCTCTCCTGAGCTCCTCTCTGACTTTACACAGAACCCAATTTTTCAGTCTCCTGGGTGTCTGCTTTTTCTCTGGTTCAGAAGAAATAAGAGACGGGTACAACAGGAAAGACCAACAAAAGAGGCTTAAAAGAAAAAAAAAATCCCCAAACCATTCTTGAGATAAAGCAAGACTTATTAAAAACAATTGCAGGGGAGAGCAAAAGAGGGGGTGTTAACCCCCACACAGCCTGTCTCCTGCAGCTGAAGAAGTGTTTTAAGAAAATGCACCATTGTTAAAACTTTTTTTTCCTTGATGGATTTATTTATAAGGTAGAGAAATATTTTCCCCATAATTGGGTAACTCTTAATAGTAGCAATTGCATATTTATCAGTGTGAGGGGCTGTTATTAATGTAACTGTCAGGCCCAAACACATTTCTGCATTAAATCCATTTAGTATGTGCATTATTCGGGCTCGAATGTCACCGAGACATCAAAGCCCCGTAGGCATGGAGAGCTCAGTGCCCTGCTGTGGCTGCCGAACAGGCCCTTGATCAATAAATGTAACATGTTAATGCAGAGCAAATAGAATAAAAGATTTCTTTGACAAGACATGAAAAATCACCTTGTGGCAGCTGGCATGTGATGCTGTTTCTGGGGAGACACTAGCAAAGTTGATCTGACAAGTAAAGAGGGGAGATGATGGTTGTAAGGTGCTTTTGTTTCAAACTTCTTTCTTGACCTGTCAGGTTTTGAAGGCACCTCAATGGCTCTTTTTTGTCATGTGAAAATTGTAGTCTTAGGTAGTTATGAAGCAGTTATCTCTTCTCAAATTGTGAATGCTGCTGTTTAATTGATTCACTTAGCATTTGAAACTGTCACGCATTAATAATTGCGAAATCCTGTAGATACCGCGCTGGTGTGTCATGCTTAAATGTGTAGTTATCAGAAAATTAATATCCTTAATGAACCGGTGCTTTCAAACTAACATTGCATGAAATCTCTTTTGCCCTTTCATTTGCTGAAGCCACATCCGCCAGTTTGCCGAGAATCACCTCTCGACAGTTTGCTTTCTTGATGCCCGACAAATGCCAGCTTTGCTGTGGGTACATCGCGTGCTCAATGACAATAAATATAGTAATTATACTGGAGTTAGTAATTAACATAATTGTAGTCAATTACGACAAATACAGTGCAGAGCTAAATAAATGAGAGGGGAGAAATTAGCAAGCTAATTGATTTATCTTTACTTGGCTTTCTATTATAACTGGCAGGGCTGTTTTTCTTGGGGGTGGGTGAAGAGGAGGGGAAAAAATCCCCACAAGGATTGTTTACAAATAACTGATTTTGTTTTGAAGTTGCTTTGTCTTTTGACTTATTACACTTCACCCCCTACTCTACTTGCAAGGGGAAAAAAGAAAAAGAGAGAATTTAAATGCCAAGGGAACATTTTGTTAATTTAGCTACATCATGCCGATTGCTGCAGCTAAGGCGAGACAGGATTTAGCTTTCGCTATGGCTTGGGGAGTTTTAATTTTTTCTTCTCAGCTATTGCTCTGGTAAAAGAGAGTGTGTTTTGGCGTGCATGCATGTGTGTGTCCCGAGTCTCCATCAGCAGGTGGTGCTTTGCTCGATCCCTTTGGGGGCTGTACGTGCATGCTTGTTTGCTCAGGTCTGTGCTGTTGGCTTGGTGTGAGAAGTGGGCATGGTTTACCTGCTTCAGCACCCCCGGTCTTGTTATACCTTTATCCCTTGGTACCCAAGGAGGAGATGGAGAGAGGTGGCCGGTGTTGGCGAGGGCAGGGGAGGGGCTCCAGCATGCCTCCTCTGCATCTACTTGCCCTTCTTTCTTCGCCACTCTGGAGAGCTGCCGGGATTCTGGGCTGTAGCACTCCCAAGGCTGCCTGGGAAGTTTGTACTGGGGTCTCACTGTCCATTTGGTTCGAGCTGGTTTATTCCGCGCTGCCTGGAGCCCTGGTTAATGGTGTTGATCGCGTGTCTCTGTTCTTTGTTCACCCTTTTCAATGTGACTGCTGTTCACGCCGCTCAGGGAGAAACTGTGCACGTTTCAAGACTTGGGGTCGCATCGTAGCCCTGTTTCTTCTCACAAGTTTTAGACACAGGATTGTTTTTTTTCTTTGCCTCTTGACACAGGATAGGGGTTAGCGACTAGAGCCTGTTTAGGATTGGGTGCTTAAAGCCTTACCCAAGGGTAAAATTCAAAGCTTTCAGGGCATGACAAATTTTTTTTTCCTAAATAAAGTATTCAGCAGCCATTTTCAACCTTATCTATACTTTAGGTTATTCCTCTGAAAAATCAGCAGTTTAGCAAAGCAAAAATTTGTTTAGCTTTTCTTGCTGAAGATTCTACCAGGTAGCTTTCTAGTCTGACACAAAAGAAGTTAGAGGCAGCAGTTTTAATTCTACACAGCGCATATAATCATGCACGACCTTGTGTGGAATTCAGTTTTTCAACTGCATCAAAATGCTGCCTGTCTTTGAGGACCCCAGGATGTACTCGGACGCTGCTTACCGTGGTCATTGTTCATGGGCGTTTCTTGGGAATCAATTTCTGATATAAAATATTTATATACAAGGAGTCATTTAAGTTATTTACAGTTTACAGGCAGAACGGTCTTTTTGATGAAGCTTCAAATTATTTTAGTAAATGTAGGGGACCCTCATGGGGAGGGGGAAGGTTTTGTATTTGGAGGGAGGGGATGACACCTGGAAATTCAGCCCAATCACATTCGATAGGGGTCCAGGAGAAATCAGAAGACTCATATGTGTAGCTTTGTTTACTCAGAAAAGAGAAATTCTATATTATTCTTTACCTCCAGAGAGGGCATCCTTCTGTGGACGCCTGGGAGAAGCAGTGCAGGTGGAGAATGAAAGAATGAATGTGTGAAGAAAAGCCCTGGCTCGTAGAGCGTCGCCAACCTGTGTTACCTAGAGTACTTTCGTCTCTGCCTGCGGTCTCAGCCTAGCTGCCGATTTCCATAGTCTGTGTTCTCTGGAACGGCACTCGGATGGATTGCAGAAAAATAGGGGGATGACAAAGGAAGCCACTTAATGTTTATTATTTTAAAATTAAAGTTGTGCTAATTGGATGCAGCCTTATTCTGTTCTCCTGTTGCTAAAGAAAGAGCTGCACAGGAGCTCGTTCCAATATATTATTTTCAAATAAAATACTGTTTGCAAAGGCGCCATTTTCCCCAAGACCCTTTTTTTGTTTCACTTCCACAGACACCCCTCTAGAGGCGTAAATATGTGACCTTTGAGGGCCTTTGCTCCCCAGAGTCTTTCATGTTTATCTTTTTATATTTTTTTTTCTGTGCCAGCTCCGTGGATTGAACCTATTAAAATGCCTTTGCAGGCTTGGTAGAGCAGAAGGTGAGAGGGGATGGGCGAGTCGAGAGCTTTGGCAGTCTGTTACCGTCTGAAAAGTGGGCATTGCCCCGCTTGCGTGCTAGTGTTTGGGAGAATGTTTTGGAATTACTTGGAGGGATGTTGGTTTTATTTCAGTGGCTTATTTTTTCAGAATGTATTCCCTGCTCCGTCTACATGCATCAGCTTGCTTCCTCAGGATTGGGCACCTCACAGGAGCAGCAGATGAGATCCAGGCAGGAGCCCGTGCGACAGTTGATGGGCAGGTCTGTCCTGGTTGTCTCTTGTGAATTCTTCCCAAACACCCGAGCCAGCCTAGCGTCACAGAAAGCAACTATCCCTCCAGTTGCAGTTGAGGATAGCAAACCAGTACTCGAATTCTGTACTTGGATGCTGGACTTCAGTAAGAAAAATCAGCTTGACATGGGTGGTAGAAAAAGGAGCCTGGCAATGGCTCCCAAAGGTCTTTTTGTCTAGTATCCTGCCTCTGAGGAATACTGAATTTGTTCCAGTCCATAAGAAGTTGTGAAAGAATGACTAGAGGGATAAATTGAACTATGTACTTTGAAATTTTTCTTATCTTTTTCCTCTCTAGCTGGTGTGTGGAAGTCAGGCCTGGGACCACTGATGTGTCAAAGGATGCCAGTAGGGGTGTTAGGATGGTTGCTCTAGCTGCCAAGAACAGTTGGACTACTCTACAAATGTGCCTCTTGGCCAGGTAGCCTTTCTTCAAGATCTGTTCATGGCTCATACAGCCATGACACTAGATTAAGCATTCACCTAAGGAGAGTGGAAAGTGCTTTGGATGGCATGGCTTCCCCAGAACTGTCTGGATATGTCCCTGCTGAGGACGTGGACCGCTCTTCTTTGCCGGTCCTCTCTTGTTCATTGTAAATACATAGATATTGTTGTGCGCCCTTAGATACAGAGGGAGACCAAGTTCCTGAGAAGGCTCCAATGTTGGGCTCCTCAGCACCCGGACCTTACAAATGTGACATTTCCCACTTTCAAAAGTTCACATGCTCAAAGTGGAGCTAAGACTTACTTGGGTGGAATTATTCAAGACAATATGGGGCCATGGCTACTTTCTGTCAGTCGTATTTTCAGTTTTGTTCTATTGGGGGACACAGTGACTCTTTGCTGTCTGGGAAGCTTGTTCTCATTGAGTTAGTTCATGGGTGGCATTGGGGAGCCACATGTGGAGGGAAAGGTCCCAGCTGGCCAGGTACAACAGGTGTATTGACCCAGGGGAGCCACGGGATGGATCCTAGATGAGTCTTCTGAGGCACACACAGGACAGAAAGCACAGTCCAATTAAGTGCCAGGCCTCATGTAGATTCTTGTGACCAAGACGTTCTCAGAAGGGCGCACTTGTTCAAGGGAAACTATGGCGAGATGGAGACCGGGGCCACTGAGTCAAGATTTTGGGACTGAGTTAACACCTTGCATGATGTCAGGGCTTCTGGACCGGGCTTATCCTCAGTGGGATAGTGAGACCTGATCTCTATGCCCTCAGGGGCTGGCTGGAGTCCTGGAGGAGGAGAGAGACTGGAGAGCAGGGCAAGTTTCTTCCCACACATGAAGACATTAACGAATCCTCCAATGCCGTGCAGAGCAGGGTGGTGCTGGGACGTGGGGGCCAGAGTGCTTTGTAGAGACGGGCCGAGCAAGGACTTTGGGGAGGCATGGGTTGAATGACAGGCAAGTGGAGGAGGGCAGTCACCTCCAGCGGGTGGAGGGCAGCCCACTTGTAGGGTGAGCAGCCCGAGCGATGGCCCTGACACTCATAGGTGGTAATTATGCTGTTAGAAGGGTCATGGCTAATGCAGTTCTCCCACGACTCATGCCACAAACACGAGGTGCCTCTTTGTACCAGTAAGGCCCTGTACACTGGCCCTGTGCTTGTTCAGAAAGGAAGGAACTCAAAGGAAACCCCATCCTTCAGAAATTGCATTTATTATTGCTCTTCCATGATGTGTTGTTTCTGGGAGGCCAGTATTAGGGGTGCATTTCCCCGGGGGAATTTGTATCTCTTTGATTCTGCAAACATCTCAGGGCCTTTGTAGGAATGTGGTCTCCCACTGAACTGTAGGCTTTTCTAGAATGTGATTCCAGCTTCTCTTTCAGGAGTGCCCTGTGCCGGGTGCATAGTAGGTATCTCTCTGTTGGAAGATACAATCCAATCTGGGGATTTCTCATTTGCTAAAGTAGATCTTTAAAAACATGGTAATAGCTTACGTTAGAAGAGGTGACATACCTGTAACTACTACTCATTCATCGGTGCTCCCTGTTTACCTTCCTAAGTCTTTCTGGCAAGCAAGGTGCTCTGCACAGTTTCAAAATTAAAAAAAGCACATGCTGTGTTTAAATGACTTTCCCAAGGATGTGCAGTGGTCCATGGGGAGCCAAGATCGAGACGGAGCATGCTTCACCCCCAAGCCTGTCTTCCTAGTGCCTGCATGTACTCTGTTTGATTGCCCTCCACTCCCATTTGAAATCATTGTTGTCTTCAAGATCCTGATGTGGCAAACCGGTGTAGGTTGGTAAGTACATGGCAGAGAAGAAGAAAGTTCTCTGTTCCAGGCCCGTGTAAAGGTGACAGCCATCCACCTGCACTTTTGCTATCTTGCTTTCTTCCTAAACTTATACTTGATGTCGTCATTTGTTTTCAAGGGGTAATAAACTTCTAGGCAGTGAGTACAAGCTTAGCGTGGAGATAGAGCAGGGTTGGTTCTAGATGTTTGCAAGAAAGCAAATATCACAATAAAGCGAGTCACAAAAATGTTTTGGTTTCCTGGTGCACATGAAAGTTATATTTACACTATATTGTAGTCTATTAAATATGAAATAGCATTATTTCTAAAGTACCTACTTTAACGTAAAAATTACATTATTGCTAAAAATGCTAAGGATCACCTGAGCTGCTGGAAAAGGGACTCCAAGAGGTCGCCACAAACCTTCAATTTATTAAAGAAAAGGGGAGCAGTATCTGAAGTGTGATACAAGGACGTATCCTTGTATTTCGAGTCTTTGGACAGTTAGGTCAGTTAAGTTTAACTGTTCTGTTCTTCATGGACCTCCATGGCACTGGCTCCATCGCGGGTACATTTTGGTCCTGTTGCTGCTTCTGTTTATCTGGACCACCCTTAGGTGCCTGAGTCTCAACTTTCTTTTTTTTTTTTTTTGCTGTACCAGGGATTGAACGCAGGGGCGTTCTACCTCCGCGCTACGGCCCGGCCCTATTTTTTGTACTTTATTTTGAGACCGAATCTCACGAAGTTGCGGAGGGCCTCACTAAGTAGAGAGACGGAGAGAGAGAGAGAGGGACAGGCTGAGAGAGAGAGAGAGAGAGAGAGAGCTGAGGCTGGCCACGAACCCGGATCCTCCGGTCTCTGCCTCCCAAAGATTACAAGCGTGCGCCACCACGCCCGGCTCCTGAGTCTCAACTTTCTCGGTTATGGGGCATTTGTACGCTTTTCTCACTCCTCAGGGCCGCCTCCAGGTTGCAGAGGAAGTAGGTTATCTGAAGGCAAATGTTTTATAAACCACTAAGCACAACATAACTCTAAGGCATTATTGACAGTTTTTGCTTTAAAATGAGAAACTGAACCCTTGCTAGTTTGAAGCTCAGAGTCATTGTTGGAGACCAAGCAGCCAGAGGTGTGCTGGCTGGAGGATGGTCTGGAGGAAGAGCAAGGAGGTCAAGAGACGGACACCTGAGCACTGGGTGTTCATCTTCATTCTATCACAAATCCTCTGTGAGATACTGAACAAGTCATTTAATCTTTGTTGTCGTTTTCTAAATGAAGGGGGGAATGATACTCACCTAGCAGGATTGCAAATATCAAACGAAGTGAAATATGAAATGTAAAAGAGTTTGTCACCTATAGAAGAAGATATTCCAGAAAAGCAGCTATCCCAAAAGTACTGCATGTCATTTTTGGTTTGCTCTTGAGCAGATTATCTTTAGGATTATTTGGTTTGAGGTCCTGCGGTTATTGGTGGGTTATAGATTTGGTTTTGCCAAGTGAGGGCTGTGGAGGGGACTAGCTGCTGCCGGGCTACCGACTGCAAGGTGATGGTCTTGGGGCTGAATGGCCGGATTTCCCCTGGGCAAGGACAAGTGGGAGTAAAACATTTCTCAATTTAATTAGGCTTCAAAAAGTGGGGGGGGGGGAGCGAGGAAGCAGAATCTTCGATAGAACAAAATAAGCATAATTATTATTAGTGCTGATAGAATGTTAAACAGGGTATACAATTACAGCAAGATTTTAAGAAAGCCAAATGCCAGAATAAAATTCCATCTTAATATTTTTGAGTGACTTTTTAAAAAAGTCCAGTTGTACCTTTGATCTTAGACTGGAGAGGAATTTTCTCATCCAGTCCTCCCTTTACCTCCCTCAGTTTGCTCCTACATGGGTTTGGACAAGCTTTCTCATTCAGGAAGCATGAACAACTTTTTAAAATTTTCCTTCCTTCCTTCCTTCCTTCCTTCCTTCCTTCCTTCCTTCCTTCCTTTCTTCCTCCTTCCCTCCCTCCCTCCCTCCCTCCCTCCCTCCCTCCTTCCCTCCTTCCTTCCCTCCTTCCTTCCCTCCCTTCCCCCCTCTCTTTTCTCTTCTTTTCTTTCTTTCAAGATAGGGTTTCTCTCTGTTGTCCAGGCTGGCCTCCGGCTCCTGGTTTAAGTGATCCTCTTGCCTCAGTCTCCCTGGGACTATAGGTGTGTGCCCCTGTGCCAGCTCTGAACTACTTCCTTCCTTCCTGCCTTAGCTTTTAGAGCAGTTGCCTTTGTCTCATGTACAAATCAAAAGGAAAGCCATAGATCTATCATGTGTTTCCTTGCAAGGAACACGTGACTATTTCTACACCCCTAAGTTTCTCTCATCTGATTTTCTTGCCTTTACTAAGTTTGCATTTCACATGATTTCTGACCTACCTTGAATTGAATGGTTCAGTTGTAACTAACAAGATCTTCTTTCACCCCCACCCCCGCTTTTAAAGGGCTCACTAGAGTCTCTTCTCTAAATATAATTATAAAAATCACATTTTGGCAGTGCACAGCAAAGATGCAGTATGGAGATTTGAAACTGGTGTATAACTTATTTGAGGGTTTATACTGCTTTTAAATTACAGTTTTAGAAAATAGTTAACCTAATTTAAAAGTTAAATTTAAATTAGTTATTTGGAGCAGAAACTAAAAAGTCTCTTGTGGTACCCCGGTGTTCCACGGAACACACTTTGAAAAACACTGGTCTAATACTTTTAACAGGGAAATTGAGGCCCAGAAAGCACAAACGGCAGTTTGGTACCATGGAATAGGAAGTTAAGCTAAATAAATTTTTACCTGTTAAAATTAGTTGTTCAAGCTTCTTTTAATCTTTTCTAACTATAAAAGTAGTACATATTCATTTTATTAAAAAATCCAAAAATACAGAAAGAAGTAAAAAATAACCCACAATCTTATCACTGAACAGTAAACCCCTTCTAACATTGAGTATGGGTAAATTTTTTATAAGATTAGGATTGGGCTGTGTATAAGGTCTTGTACCCTATTTTTTTCTTTTAATGTTATGAGATTCAGTTTTCTTGGATGAAATTTTTTTTTCAGTGATTACATACTTTTTCTTCCTACATAGATGTGCCATACTTTAGGCATTCTCTTGTTGTTTGGCGTATTTACATATTATTTTCTACTTTGCGGTGTTAATAAGGAATGCTGGGATGAACATTTTTACCTGTGAGTTGTTGTTCATTGTTTTCACTGTTTTGTCTTGTCAAGATAATTTCCCAAGGAGTGAAATTACTGAATTAAAACAGACCTTTCCATGAAGTCTCTATAGAAAAAAAGAAATATCTCTCCTCACCTATCACTAGGTTCATGACTGAGGCCCCCATAACAAATCCCAGATTAATAAGGGAAAACATACAAATTTATTTAAATGTTTTACATGACATGGGAACCTTTAGAAAAGAAGACCCAAAGAACAGGGGAGCCTGTGTATTTTTTATGTTAGGTTTGATGAAGAAATGCATAGTTGTGGAGAGGCGTGTTTGGGTACAAAGTCTGATTTAGTGGTGATGCACTGGGGAGCTTATCAAGGTCCGTTCAGACTCTTCTCTGTGCCCTGTGTCTTCACAGAGAAGGATGTTCCTTTTCTTGAGGTATGTGGAGTACCCTTGAACGAGGGTCTTATGACCTGTGTTGTCAAGGAAGGAGGGTGGGGAAGGTGAGATGGTTCTTGCTTCTACTATCTTTTCAAATGCCATAGTGCCATATTTGGGGTAGGGTGTCCTTCACCCCATCACCCCTATCAGAGCATTCTTCTGTCTCCCCTATGGGGTGTGCAAGGGTCTGGAGTTTTCTTTTTCCCTATGGGAGGTGGAGGTGGAGAATCACGCCGCGCATCTTGATGTGAGCCCGCCCACGTGTCCTCTTCACAGGCGGAGCGCTGGTGTGTGCTTACACTGGTTCAAACACAGCTCCACCTGCAGGACTGTGGAACACTTCATAGGGAGAACACGCTGGTCTTCACTCAGGCCGGGCTCATATCTGAATCCACAGGTCATCACTGGCCACGGCTGGGGCAGGGGGCTTCTGAGGTGCCCTCTGGGCAGGCCTTTGCCCTACAGGGTGTTGGGCAGGGCCCTGCGAGGCAGCCAGCTAGTGAAGGAGGGAAAGCAAGGCACCCCAACCATTTTCAGCTTTCCCTCTGCAGATCCAACCTTTTAAGCATACCTACATTTACCTGCAACGGCAATCGTTTTGCATTTTAATGACAAATCAAGTACGCTAACTTGCATTTGAAACGAAAGTGCCTTAAATGTCTCTGGCTGTCAGAATGAGATGTTAGGAGCTTGATGAAAAGCGAACAAAGAAGACAAAGTATGAAGCCTGGATACAGTGCAAAATGAAATAAAACCTTGTATGGCCTGTCAGGGGTGTCAGTTGATATTCATATCTAAAGCACATTATAGCATTACTTTGCAGCTCATAGCTTACTCATCTGTCTTTTTTAATTCATCACATTCGAGCCCACATCTTTTAAGTCTCGTGTGTCAACAATGGGAGAAATCTGTTAATTGACAAATGAGTGTCACAAATGTGAATTGGTGCCTTTACATCAGCGGCAGGTGTAGTCTCTTTTGTTTTTTGTTGGATCTATTATTGGCATAAGCCAGTGTAAGACATCTGTCTTTGTCGGAATGAGAAATGACAGGCCTTCTTGGCTGTCATTGTCTTAGTGCGTGCTCATTCTGTGAGATACTGTATAAAGATAAAATGTCAGTTAAAAGAATATGAAAAACTATCTGGAGGAAGTCCTTAAATTACTCAGAGAGGGGATCCGGGAATTGGGACTGGAATTGAAATCCGAGTGTTTCAGTTTGTATCTATCACACCTATTTAAAAATAATATTTCCTGAGTAACAGGATGAGGTTATCAGGCATTTAGGAAAATGTTATGTTGTGCCGGTATAATTAGCTTTATAAGGTGGGGAGAAAATCTACCTTTGCAAGATATGAATTTATTTGTTGTCAGGTCATCTCTCCGACAAGCACAGAATTGTCTCAATAAAAATACTCCAGGTAGGATTCTGGGCATTGATTTGCATGTGTTTTGAGATATTGAAATTGTTCTCCTATTTGCTTTTCGGTTATGCTCCTATCTTAGACTGATGAGAAGCATAATGAAATAAAAAGCAGCAGTTGGGAAGTGATGAGACAATTAGTGGGGAGAAAGCCGTTAGTGTCATGGAGCCGCTGGTGGTTTAGAGATGCGGGCGGGCTCTGGCTACCTGAGGCTCTGTTGGCGACTCAGGTTGTGCCGGTGAGCAAGCAGGTGGCAGATCTGATGGTGGAGGGCTGCGCCTGCACCCCTTTCCTTCTGCTTCGGCGTGGCCTGGACAGCCTGCATGGTTAGGGTTAGTGAGGACAGAGTGACCTCAGCTGGGCATGTCCTGGTAATATGCTGGACAGATTTAAGGAGGTCTGCCCAAACTTGAGCGCTGTGTCCACAGATCCCCTGGGGAGCTTGTTAAAATGCACTGTCTTCTTCAGTAGGTCTGGGCTTGGGCCTGACGCTGCATTTCTAACAAGCTCTGATGGTGCCGGCCTGCTGCTTGGCAGACCCAACTTGAGTGTCCAGGAGTTCTATCCACTCTGCTCGCATGCCATGTGAGGGGCTCCTGTGTGTAGTGCATGGTCATGGGAAGAGGCAAGTCTTTGGGAGCTGGGATGGACTGGGCTGTTCTGGATGACTTCCGCATTGAGAAATGATTTCTTCTGTAGAAATGTTCCAGGTCCCTTTCCAGGAGGCCAGGATGCATTGGTTTTCCTCCAACTTTATGTGGTTGGGGGGACAGGCCTCTCTCCTAAGTTCAAGGTACCCTACCTTCTCTGAAGGGCTGTGAGCGTTGGTGTGCATGCCCGTGTGTACTGTGTACATGTGCTCCTCGTGTGGCAAGAAGTGCTCACGTGTGTTCTGATGTGTGTGTTGGCGGAACTTGTATGTTTTTGTGCACACATGAGTGGGCCTGGGGATAGGTCTGACACGTAGCAAGCCTGTAGTAGTTCATGTGTGTGATATGTGGGCATGCCTGTTAGCCATGCGTTTAGGGCCAGGCATGTACCAACCCTGGGGGAAAGGATGAGAGAGAAAAAGACAGGAGAAGGAGGGGAGGGAGTTTGCTAAGAGGAGCAATAGGGCTCTTTAGCTGAGACTCATTTGAATAATCAGATGGATGGGATACATGTTGGGGAAAGAGACTACATAAGGATCTGCTGCTGGGCTAAAATGGAGTCCTTTGGTGCCATTAGCTGTTGTAAACATATTTGCCTCCAAGGTTCCTCCTGGCAGGGGGCCGTGGAAGCTGACTGTGGTGTTTATTTTCAGACAGAACAGACCCCTGGCACAGCGGGATGGTACTACCGGGCTCTGGGGAAGACCTCAACTTAACACAGGAGGATCAAGGAAGGGCAAACTCCGTGGAGCCTCACGGCCAGGCTCCGCCCTCCCGTTTCTTTTATATTTCAGCCGGTCATGACTCAGAGAGCACAAAGCCACCTCTTTTCTTTTCATGTAAACTAATGATGAACTAATGAGTAATTGGGAGGATAAAGCTGGATTTTTCTGAGGGAACTCAGGGAAGCCAATTCTTTTTCTGAACTTCTCCCTCCTTCCCCTAGGCCGTCGCCTCCTTCCGTTCAGACTCTGTGTACTGCAGACCTTCCCCCGGCTGACCCCTCACCGTAAGGCAGCATGTTTTCGTCACACCGTGCGCAGGAGGGCTGTTCTGCTTTCTTTGGAGGGGCGCGCGTTAGTAAAAGGAAGTTGCCAGAGTACAGAGAGCATATGTGTGCGTCCTTGCACGTGTTCCCGCTCACCTTCTAAAAATGGGCAAGGCATGCACGTCGACCTCGTGTTTATCCATACACACGTCTGTGTGGAGACACAGGCCAGACCCGCATGCGGACATCCTCTGTACACATACTGTGAGACTTGGGACACAAGAAGACCCTTTCATGTGCCCTCTCTTGGTGTTTCACTGCCAGCTGTCACAGAGAATCTGAAACAGACAAAAATTTATTGGGTAGCATTGAGGAACATGTCGGTGGTAACGACTGCAGCTCTGATTTCAATTAACACCCACTAAATTGAGGCTGGTGCAGTGCGTTTGCAGACCTGTTGAACACGCTTGGCATCACGGTGCAGAAATCTGAAGCCGCCATGGTTTCAAAACCCTTTGAGGTGGACTGGTGCTTTTGTCCCCTCCCTCAGCCTGGCACTTGTGGTAGGCCTGCTCCCCTGTGAAACGCAGAGACTTTGAGATCCCCTCTGTTTGGATTTTTATAAAATGACCTTTCAATTGCAGAGAGCACAGTTAAAGTTTTAGCGTCCAATCTGGCTTAATGAAATACTACTTTGGAGTTCATAATTCATCATTTTTCACACCCTGCTCACCCCCTTTTCTGGCTATTTGGGTGAAAACAGCTGGGGAAGTGCTGCATTTTATGATTAAGGCACTAAAAGATTAGCCGTAGGCACTGCCCATCTACGGGGTGAGGGAATTCGGGCTGCTGACAGCAGATCTGTTTTGAATCGGACTCAGATTAAAGTGAGTGAAAATCATTTGAGGGCCGAGGGCTCGAAAGGTCACACATGTAATGAATTGTGGGTGCTTGCCTGGCTTCCCAGGCGAGAACCGTAAGCAATTATTAAATGCCATTGTGCGTCAGGAAGGGTTGGTTGGTGGTGACTTTGAAACTTTCCAGAAGCGAGCCTGGGAGATTGCAAGACGTAGTAATAAGGCCTTGGAGGGAGAGGATTCGGAGGGCCGTTGCTCTATTTGGGGAGAGCTTTTTATTCCTCTCCCACCTTCAGTTTGCTCCGGGTCTGGAGTGATGGAACTGGTAGCGGTGGGGGAGGGGGTGGGTTCATGGGGAAGGATTGAGGGTACCTTTTTTCTTTGTCTCTTAATTCCTTCATCTTTCCATCTGTCTCTGGGTCCTGTGAGAGTTGGTGGCTCTGCCCCAGCCCTGGGCTGTTCTGCAAGTGTTAATATCCCTTTATCAAGAATGCCTTTTCATCTGCTGAAGCCACCTCAGAGGGCCCTGAAGTGCAGCCAGGAGGGACTGATGGGAGTCTGAGGCTCAGTCCCTCCCTCAGGTAGGGTCTTGGATTGCCTGGGCTAAACCAGGCTGTACCCATCTCCCCCACTCCCTGTTATTTTTCATCTCAGGTGGTGTGGCCTAGCTCTCTGGAGAGATTCCAGAAAGTTCCTTCATCACAGAAAGGAAACACTCTCCACTGAATCAACCCTTCTTCATTTTGTCATGGATCTGTACCACTTCTAAACCATCCCCTCCTCCCTGGATTTTTCCTTTTCTAGCTTCTGGAAAACCCTACCATAAATCTCTGAAAAGGAAAGGAAGGGCAGAAAACCAACAAAACCTAAAACTTAAAGAATTGGGCTTAGTTGGCGACTCCTTCTTTCAGTGACTCAATCGATATATCAGTAGTTACCAATTACTTTCTGTGTGCCGGGTGGGTGTGTAGAGGGGAGGGAGAGGCATTAAAGATGCAAAGATGATACACAGCCCGGGAGTGGGGCCATGTAGAACCAGTTGAATACAGCCTAGAAAAGGGATTCGATCTCCACCCGTCCCTGGAGAGGCAGGGAAGGGGTCCTGGAGGGGGTGCACGTCTGAGTTAAATTTGAGAAGATGAGCAGGTGGAACCATTTGGGGGCATGCGGAGGACTTCCTGGGCAGGAGGGCATGAGCAATGGCAGGGAAGAGCCAAGGCTTTGCTGGCCCTAGTGGGTGATTTCCCTGTTTCTTGACCAGGGCAGCACTGGCTCCTGGCTGTCTCTGGCTTATGCAGTGAACACACAGGGTGTGTGTGTGTTGCATCTGTTACTGTCCTCAGTACTGGAGGTAGCACACAGCAGCATGCTATCTGTGCATCTTGTTCGTCCCGCCTCTTCTTCCTCTTCTTTTTTCTCTTGAGTTTCGCTCATCTTTGATCTTTCTTCAGGATAAGGAACTGGGACCCGTCAGGGGAATGAGAAAGAAGAGGGGGAAACAAGGTGTGGCCTCTCCAACAGGTACGAGATGGGACAGGTTCCTGGGGGACCCTCTTGTGTGTGGGTAAATTGTGGGGCCAGAGACAGCCCTATGCAGACACCAAGAGTGCAAGTTCTCCACCTGCTCTGCTTCTGTACTGCTACGTGCTACCCCGCCCTCCTCAGGTCTCTCCTTACTAAGGCTCCTATTAAGTATAAATGGCCAATAGTGGCATAAAAATGTCCAAGGAATGTCGAGATGTTTCCAGTGACCGGTCCTGATACTAATGGTGCAGTGTCAGACATCTTAGACCAGGCAAAAGGATTTGTTTTTAGGGGAGAGGTGAAGGGTGTTAGGCCTTCATGTAGATGGTGTCACTTTCCCTCAAACATAAGTTCCTTGGCTCCCAGTTGCCTTCGGTTAACTGGATTCTATTTTGAGGGGGTGGGGACGTCGAGTGGGGAAGACTGCTGTCTGTGGGCTAAGGATGTAAAAAGCAGGGCCCTCAGGAATCCAGCACCATCTTCATTTCTTCATCACTGTGTGGGCATTGCATGATGGGGACAGGGTGGCCACAGTCTACAACCACAGAGCTCTTCCTGGAGGGGGAGCCTTTCCAGAAGATAGATTTGCCTCAAGAGAGATACTCAATGTGACCTGACAGACACCTCGGCCAGCAATCGAGCCCCCCGCCCCCCATGGCCCTACATGGGTTAGAGTTGGTCTGGACTTTTCCTTTTGAGATTCTGCAGCTGAAGTGGTGATAATGTTTTCTTTTTGGTCCAATGAGCTTGGAATGAAAGGCAACCTTTTTTCTCCTGTGGTAGGGGGTTTTCGCAGGAGGTCTTTGGGGGAATGCTGGGCACAGGGTTTGAGGCGGGTAGAGTAGGAAGAATGAATGCCAAGCCCCAACAAGGGTGGGATGGGTGGTAGGTAGGGGCATGTGCATTATTGGTCCATGGCGCCCATCCAGCCCGTGGCCTCTCTCACACAAAGCCTTCGTTCTGATTAATGGCATCCGTGTCTTGGAGGCATGGATTGTATTAGACCTTGTTTAAAAGTGCTTGCTATACATTCACTTCCCCTGGAAGTGCACCAAAATAGGACGAGAGGAAGAAAGGGAGCAAGAGAAAGAGCCTGCATTTGGAAAGGGTAGAAAGGAAAGCTCTTTTCATGAATGCTTTCTGTGGCTTTCTGTCCTCTTCAAGGCTTTATCTGTGCGGTGCTCCTAGGGGAGAGCAAGGGGAAAAAGTGAAGACAGACGTCTTGGGAAAGAAAGCGCATTTCCTGCCAAAACTGGGAGATGGTGCTGGCTCTCTTGGCGTTTTAGAAACTCCAAGAAATCTGCTGACATTTTAAAGGGGGAAAAAAGAGAGAGAGAGATGATTTATGATGACATCACATGTTGCCCAAGCAGATCCTGTGAGAGGAAAATGGCTTTTATAGAGAGTATGTCGCAATAAAGAAATGGGGAGTCACTGCGGAGCAACGGCCATGGAAATGCCTTTGGTTCTTTGCCTTAGTGCCCCTCCCCCACCTGACCCAAGGCCGTGGCAGCTTCTGGGGCCTTTCTGTAAAGAGGTTTGGGGGAGCCTGCCCCAGCGTGAACCCAGAGTGTGTGCTGCTTTCTCATCTCTTCCCCCTTGACCTCTTGCTGATGACTTTGATGGCATCTGGTATTGTTTTTAGTTTCTGGTCATGTGCAGGTGTTGTACTGGCTGCTCGTGTGTGTGTGTGTGTGTGTGTGTGTGTGTGTGTGTGTGTGTGTGTGCTTTGCAGATGCGTGTGCACCAAGTAGTAAGCAGTAGAAGAAGGTGATGTAGTAAGGGGAGCCAGCAATGCCTGTGTTTTTCTTGGAGTTGCAGAACAATGCTGGACTCTTATGGAGAGATGGGGATTTGCCACCATGCTTGTTCGGGGGAAACCTGGAGGCTGGTGAGTGGTGAGGGATCTAGCATGAGGCCTATGGGGATGTGCAGCCTTCTGGCCTGGGAACCAGCATGACTGTGCTTTGAGCTTCCAGCCAGGTTCAGTGCTCGGTGTTGGACTCCAGGGACTTGTCTCTTCTTGGTTGTGTGTCGTGTGCTATGGCTTATCAGCTGGAGGGCACCAAAGATGCATCTCAGCAATAGAGAGGAATCCAAGAGGCATGTCTTCAGGGGCCCTACACTCCTGGTTCTCGGGTTCACCTCTCTCCTTTCATTGTGCTTTCTCCCCTTTCCTCAAGATACCAGTGTCTTCCGCTTTTCCTCTGCCACTGTCAGCATGGTCTGAGGAGCAGGTCTGAAACCCTTCCATGTGAGGTCAAGTTGTCAGAATGGGTTCTGAGTGCCCTACATGGGCTTCCATGTTAATAAAGGTCAAAACAGAAGGCTGATGGACAGAAGTGCTTGTGGAGAGGTCTCAGACATTGGAAAGAGGGATATGGGTGTCCTTTAGAGATTGGGGTGTGTATGGAGCCGGTGGTTGGTTGGTTCGGCTGTGATATGGACAACGCCTCTTCTTCCCAGTATCTAAATGGCTTGCGTGGCTCAGAGGTGGCCTCTGTTCCGTGGGTTCTTCCTTATAAGGGCCCGTGATCTGAGCAGCCCCACGGATTGCCCACTGGGACAGTCATGTCCCCAGAGGCCATGAGGTTGGGAGTCCTCCCTTAGGAGAAGGGTCAATCGTTTCCTGGGTTCCTGGGTGATGTTAGGGATCTGCAGGTATTGGCACTGGCAGCCCTGGCCAGGTCCTGCCCAGCTTTTCCATACCCTGCAGGGATCCGTTGCAGTCTTGGGAGGTCTTTAAAGCTCTGGGCCTTCCTCAGTGAGTCACCAGTCCCAGCCCAGCATGTGGGTGGTACAGAGCTGGGCTGATAAGTTCAGGAGCTCAGAGATGGCACCTGGGCCCTCAGCCTTGGGCAGTGAGGTTAGCTCCCAGAGAAGAGAAATAGTCTCAGCTCAGACCTCTTCTTGGTGTCTGCACGAGACAGGCATTTCCTCTTTGCCTTTTTTATTTTGCGGTACTGGGGATTGAACCCAGGGGCATTCTACCTCCGAGCTACACCCCCAGCCCTGTTTTTTTATTCTTTATTTTGAAACAGGGTCTCATTAAGTTGCGGAGGGCCTCTCTAAGTCGCTGAGGCTGGCTGCAAACCTGTGATCCTCCTGTCCCAGCCTCCCAAGTACTGGGATTACAAGTGTGCGCCACCACGCCTGGCTCCTCTTTGCCTTTTTAACAACAACAGGCAGGGGTAGTCATAAGCCACTTGTAATGACATCACCTTACCTCTGCTTTTCTTGAGTTCTGGGGACACAGCAGTAAGCAAGACAACACCCCTTGCCTTCAAGAAACTCACCTTCTGTGTTTAAACAAGCTCACCTTTTATTCTGTTGAAAAAACACCTTAATTCCATCCAGAGAGTTGTGTTTCAGCCTGCATACTTCATGGGAGTGGAAGGAGCTGAGTTCCAGCTATAAGCCAGGCATTTAAAACCTTTAGCAACCCTGTAAGGTCCATTTTATTGCCTCCCTTTCACCTTCTGGGAAAGAGGAAAATGCTGCCTGAGGACTCAGAGCCCCTACGCTGCAGTCAGGATGAGAACTTTGTTCCCTCTGTCCCCAGGCTGTGCTCCCTCTACCAAACCGAACTCTTGCTAATGGTGCACACATTGTTTTGAGTTCTGCTGTTTTTCACTTAACATGTCAAAAGCATTTTTTCGTGTTTCTATAGTATTCATGATAATCTTTTTAAATGACTACATGATTTTTCTCCCCATGCTGATGCACTCTAATGTAAACCAGTTCCTGAAATAGTGAATGTTTATTTCTAATTTCTTTGATGTTAGAAATCAAGTGGAGAGTTCCAAGACCCCCTGGGTCCCCCAAAAGGAGCAATTAGCCCTGCACAGATGTAGCCTTGGGGGAGTCTCCAGGTCGTGTGGGGGAATTTCTCTGGTTCATGGGATGAGAGCTTGGCCCTTTTCCTTGACCCCCTGGCTTCTGGCTCAAGCCAGATTTCTTTGCTGTGCCCTTGAAAGACCCGTCCTCTGCCCTCTTCAGACAGAGCCAAGCTATCAGCCAGACTGGCCCCTTGTGTCCCACTCACTTGACCACCTTGTTCCCTAGTCTGAAATCCATCTCTCTACCTGGAATGCTCCCTGCCTTCCCCTCCTCCAAATCTTCTCCGCCCGACAGTCCGGACTTTAAACCTCAGCTCAACACTTACAGTCTCTGGGTCCCTTGGCTAATGTCAGTTTCTCCTTGCACCAGACTCCCTGAAACTCTGTCCCATTCAACTTGACACCAAATTATATGCCATCATATGAATTATTACACCCTAAAAGTTAAGTAAGGAAGGAGTCATGGGGGTCTGCCACCTAGGTCCTCTAACACTCTTGTCTTGCTCCATTCTAACGACCCTTGGTGGTAGGATTGACCATCCCCACCTTACAGTGAAGAGGGGTTAAGTAATTTGCCCAAAGTCACCCAGGCTCAGTGAAGAGAACGGGAAAATCATGGAAGTGGCAGCACTCCCACATGGGAGGAACTATTCCTTTACCTTCTTAACCATTCCCTTAATGATCAGTGTGCAGTGCAAGGCGGCACATATTAGGTGCTTATTAAATGCTTGTTGAGTTGAATTGCTGGGTGTTTTCCTCTGTGGAGGTGAGGATTCCTCTGGCGCACTGCTGCGTCAGAAGGAACAGATTTAGTCAGCCCTGCACGTGGTGTGTGCTTTTCATTCCAGACACTGATCTCCGCAGTTTAGCAAGGGTCAGGCATTGACAAGAGGGGGATAGGAGAAAGAACATCTTGAAGCTGCCTTCAACTCTGAGCTAGAGCAAAGCCCCACATCTGTTCCTTGTCTTCATCCTTCAGTTTCCTTCTCTGGCAGAGGTCCTAGCGGCAGGCAGGAGGGTGGTGTGGCCAGTCTGAGAAAAGAGTGATCTGGGCTTGGGCGTGAGGGAGGTTGGCATGACTTGGTCACCTTTAGCTTTGAGGGTCAGATCAGGTTTACCCCACATGGGGCTTAGTCTGTGTAGTGATTCTAGGATTTTGCATCCTCTTGTCCTTCATGATGCACTGAGAGAGAGAGAGCTGTTTTGATATCAGACTGCTTAGGAAATTTGGGGAAGCTATGGCGGTCTTTCCTGTTGCCTGTGCTGCTACCTTGTTCTTGGCTGGAGACATGAAACTGGATGTAAAGCAAAGTGGGCGCCCAATCAAAGGTGTGCACCAGAGTGAGAGCGGACCTGGCCTTTCCTCTCCCTCCTCCCTTTCTTCCTTGGATCAAACCCAGAGTCTTGTGCATTCTAGGCAAGTATTCTACTGCTGAACCTCATCCTCAGCCCAAACCTGAAACTTTCCTGCAGAGACCAGCATGCCACGCTGTGCTGGAGGTGAGGGCGAAAGCGGCAGAGACTGTGTGTGCTGTGTAGTGATGAGGGCAGTGCTGGTGAGCTAAAGCGATAATAGAGATGGGCCTTCTACAAAGAGAAGACAAGTGTCACTCAAAATAAATGTGTTTGGAAATGCTGGGTTTGCCAAGCTCAGCATTTCCCCAACATCAGGATTTCCCAGACCCTTGCATGTCAGTCTCTTATTGGAATCACCAGGCAGTGTATCAGTAGGCTGTGTTTGGAGGAGGAGTTGAGCCCACCTGCAGAGAGTGTGTACCTGGGAGCACGGGCTCTAAACAGACCTCTTGAGTTCAAGTCTCAGCTCCATTGACATTTGTCGTCACGATGTTGGGTAAGCTGCTGCCATTTCTGTGGCTCAGTTTCTGTATCTGCACTGCTGGTCCGAGGATTGAACGAGGTGCTGCTTGTGGGCTGCACGTGCAGCGTCGGGCTTATGGTGCTACTTGGCAGGTGCTGCAGCTGCGGCTGCTCTTGTCATGATCATGGTCATCATCTCACCCGGAGCAGCGGGTGGCTCTCACACTGCACCCTGTCAATGTCAGGATCACCTAGGAGTTTGGAAGAGCAAATGTTTGCACTCGGTGCCATTGAGATTCAGACCCAGTAGATCTGGGGCGGGAGAATTTGCAGTTGATGCTGATGTTTCTGAACTACATACGGACCATGCTTGTGTTCCTTGTACTATAATTTGGAACATGTGGTTGCATACGCTGCTCTTCCCCTTCTACCGCCATCTCTCCTTGTGGCCACATGATTTGTTCCCCAGAGTCCCTTTGAAATCAAGGATTCTTGTGAGTAGTGCCAGGCAGATGGCAGGATGGGATATCCTGAAGAGGGTCAGGGCAGTGAGCACCTCCTGCTCTCTAAGCAGTCTTGCTTGGGTACGTATCTCAGTCTGTCCAAGGTGCTATAACACTGTACCATAGACCGGAGCTTAGAAACAGCAGAAACTTATTTCTCAGAGTTCCGGCGGCCAGGAAGTCCTGGATCAAGGTGCCGGCATGTGTGGTGTCTGGTGAGGTCCTACTTCCTCATAGATGACTGACTTCTTACTCTCACATGGTGGAAGGGGCAAGGGCTCTCTGGGCCTCTTTTATAAGGGCACTAATCCATGACCTGGGGACCTTGAGGGGGAGGATGTCAGCGTATGAACTTGAGGGGACAGAAGCATTCCGGTCGTAGCCGTACAGGTCAGACTTGCTGTTAACAGTGGACACCCGTCAGAGGACCTCGGCACAGGTTAGACCTTCCTGGAGGGTGGTCAGAGGGGGCGCATTCTGACCCCTATTGAAATAGCATTTCACTTTGTATCTCATCCTGTTTCCTGAGGCCTGGTCCCTTCAGTTGGATCGTACGACTTCTGTGTGCACTTGTGACACAGTACTTGATTAATTTGATAAACACGGTCTTGAGGAAGACCCTCCCCCATAGAGAGTTGGTCCTAACCCTTGTCCCGCCTGCCTTAGTGTTTGGCGCCTGTCTCTTCAGTGGCGTGGGACACACCGCAGGGCAGCCTGGCGTGTGGTGTATTCTATCCACCAGGCTTTGTGTTCACTGAGGGTGGAAACTAGTTCTTTATCTCTAGCCCAGCACCTGGCACATAGGCTGTTCAGAAATAGATTCTGAATCTCTTCTGGGGCCATCAGAGCAAGGGTTCCCAGCTGCCGATGGGGTCCTTGGAGAGAGAGCACCTGACGTTAGGACCTAATGGCAGGGTGACAGGTCCCAGCTGGGTATAGGAGGGAGTTCTGAACCCGAGAGGTTGTGGCTCTTAGTTTCTCTATCTGATCCAGACTGCTTCCTTTCTGTGTTTCCTGGGGACATGGTCCTCCTTGAGCTTGCGGCCTCTACAGAAGCTCTCCCTGGGGATGAGCGCATATGTAGGGCAATTAAATCTGTTGGTGGGAGCCCAGGCCTGGGGAAGGGAGGACCCCGGAGCCTGGGTGTGGATGGAGTAGGGAGGGATGGGGCCATTCTGGGGAAGCCAGGCCTTGTCCCTCCTCCAGTTTTCCTAACCAATATTAATTTTGAGAACCTGGGACTGTTTTCGAGAGATAATTGGATCACTGAGTCCCTCTCCTTAGTCAGGTAAAGTAGTCTTTTTCCTAAAGAAACCCTGGAAGGGCCCATCATTGAAGTTCATTGTTTCAGGTAATTCATGGTTTGGTATCTGGGCTCCTTTGAAGTAAAAAGACTCCAAAATACAAACCTTTCTCCTCATAATAGAATCTGCTTGTGTTATTTAAATCCCAGGGTTTTACATTACAATAGTCGCCCATCAGGCTTGGAGAGAAATGGAACTTTCTCTGACAATACGATCTGTGGTGTTCTTGCTGACTTAAAATTGAACCTAATCAGGAGGTGTCACCGAACCCGGTGCTGAGTAAATGATGGAGCATGAAATAAAATGATTTATTCAACTCCCCCCCTCCAATAGGCAGTGCTCTTAGTTTTTTTCCCTCCTTCTGAAAGAAGGCGTGGGTGTTGAAAGTGATTTTCGATTGTTTTCCTTAAGTAGTCCAAGACCACAACATGCTAAGAGCTGCCTCCTACCTCCCGCCTCTCACATGGTAGACTCTTGTTTGAACTTTCACAGTTTGCAAACATCAGAATGCTCTGACAGCTTCACCCAGGATTCTGTTATTCTGGCCAATCAGAACGGAAATGGGTGCTGAGACTTGCAGGAGCTGCGAGGGACTGGCACCCAGGTGGTGTGGTCCAAGTCTTATTTACTGGGTTTCTGTCCGAAGACCCATTGTGCTTGGGTGAAGTTGGTTGGTTGTAATGGCATTGTGTTTGGTTAGTTAAAAAAAATGCTGCTTGAGAATATGGAGCCCCACATAGAAATAGATGTGTTTGCACATATGTGGACCCAAGCTCTGCCAGCGGGTGCGGTATTATCTGCTCTGGGGAGACAGGCGGGGGCGGACTCTGCCTTCCCAGCCAATTATGTGCAAACTCAGCCCATCCAGTTCCTCCCTGGCTTTGTTCCTGTCTCCTTGATCTCAGTTAATGGTGTCACCCTCCTCCCAACATCCCAAGTTCAAATCTGAGTTCACGTTCTCATACCCTTAGGGTTGCTGTGCCTGCCCCCTTCTCTGCCCCTCCACGTTTTGCCACAGAGCAGGAGTTGTGTGAGATTCGAGGTCAGATCCAAGTTACTCCCCTGCTGAAAACTGGTGCCTGTAGAATCTAGGTCAGCCCCCGGCCTTCCAGTGAAGCCAGCCGCTTTTGTAGCTCAGCAGCTCTTCTCCCAAGGCCAAGAGAAGTGGCTTGCTGTGTCTTGTTTCCCCAGCGCTTGGTCTTTCCTTGTGCTGTCCCCTTGCTTTAGCTTGCTACAATAGCAACAGGGCTGCCATAACAAAACACTGCAGCCCGAGTGGCTTGAACAACAGAAACGTTCTTTCTTGCAATTCTGTAGGCTCCAAGTCCAAGAGTCAGGTGTTGGCAGGGTTGGTTTCTCCTGAGGTCTCTCTCCTTGGCATACTGCTGGCCGTCTTCTCCTGTGTTTTCACATGGCCTTCCCTCTGTGTATGTGTCTGTGTCCTAATGTCCTCTTATGAGGACACCAGTCATATTGGATTAAGGCCACCATAATGACCCCATTGTAACTTAATTACCTCTGTAAAGATCTGTCTCCAAATACAGTCCCATTTTTGAAGATCTGGGGGTTAGGATTTCAATATGTGAATTGGGGGAGCATAGCTCAGCCCATAATATTTCTCCCCTATGAAAAACCCTCTACCTCCACCTCTCAAACACATACATATTCAAGGTCTGATGTGAATGTCACGTTTCCATAACGTTCTCCCCAACTCTGTGCAGGATAGCCCAGCTTCCCTCTGCGTTCAGGGAGCCTCCCCCTTCGGCCAAGCCCCAAGTGCAATTGCTGGCACGAAGGCTGGGTTTTTGCTTCCACCTCTTGGGGACATGAGTCCTGTATAGCTCCCGGGGTCCTGCTGTGGCCACTAAACAGTTCCTCCTGCTTAAGCATTATTCAGAGTGTAGTATGCCTGGTCACCCAGGCCTGCTACTCATTTGCAAGAATTATGGGCTTTGACAGAACTCCCTGTCCTGCAGGCCTCCTTCTCAGCTCTGTGGTAATTACTGTTGCTTTTGTAATTACTTATCTTATCCACATGGCCCTTCAGCAGCTGCAGAGGAGACCCGTCCTCTCTTGTGCAGGCAGCCGGTCACTCCCACTGCTGCACCCCCCAAGGCAAAGGCTGCACCAGAGCCTTTCCCCCTTCGTGCCAGGCTTCTTCCCCTTCTCTCACTCTCTGACTTTGGAGCCACAGCCCATTTAAGAAATGGATTGGCACCTTTTTGGTTTTCAGACAGTTGCTCCGAAGGGTTGCAGGATGGGGGAGCAGCGCTGTAGCCTCTGGGTACTGGTTTCCCCTCCGAGCCGCCTGCGTTCACCTTGGGAGGATGCAGCTTCCTTCCAGCATTACAACCTGCTCCGAGTCAGGTGGAGAAAAATAGCAAAGGGAACATCATATTTAAGAGTCTGAATGTGCTGAGTGGATACTTTGGAAACTAACCTCAGGCAAAGGTCCTTGGTTCAGGCTTGGTGACTGATGTGGCATTGTCTGCTGTTAATAACCAAGAGATTGAAGACCTGGTGAGGTCATATTTTTGCCTGTCAACTGAGCATCTCCAATCCGTTAGTTTCAATATTTGATTTTGCTGGGGTTCACCTCTAGAGTTGCTTTGTCTTATCCCTGATCATGTTGTTATATTTAATTGACTGAATTAAGGAAGGTTTCTGTTCCAACTTAAGTACTTAGTATTTCACATTTAAGGGACCGTTCTTTAATAAGCCGGGGAGAAGTTGATTTAAATGAAATCTCATCCATTATAAAAGACATTAACATATACCTCAGGTTTTATTTAAACGTAGTCTTCACTGGGTAGGGTAGTACACACCTGTAATCCCAGTACTTGGGAGACTGAGGCAGGAGGATTGAAGATGTGGGGCCAGTGTGTGGTAATTTAGTGAGACCCTCTCTCAAAAAATAAAAGGGGCTGGGGGTGGTAGCCCCCCAAAGATTCCAAAAGACCATTTATTCAACAATGTATAAAGAATTTCGGTGGAAGTTGGTGCATTTTTTTTTATAAGATGTGGAACTATTATCCCACCTGAATGTATCTCTGTACGGAGGTACCGCTGTGCAGTCTGATGGGCGAGGAGGACGCGGTGCTGTATGCCTCTGTGACTGACTGCAGTCTTCCTTCTGCTCTTTGCACCCCACCTAGCCCATGCAAACTGTAGTTGATTTGCAGGCGTGTGAGAATAAATGGTTCTTATTTTGGTGTAACTTGTGAGGCAGAAATTATCTTGAGAATAGACGGCTGACGGAATAGTCACCACAGTTGCAAATATATATGCTGTTATTTATGTCTGTCTTCTCAATTATATTCTCAGTTCCATGGGTTAAATTTTGGGTCTGTTACTGTGCACCATATTTCCCAGCAGCCTGCACAGTGCCTGACACATGGCAGGTGTGCAACACATATTTGTTAAGTGACAGAGTGAATTCTGGGTTTTAACTCAACCATGTAATATAAGTCCCTAATCTTCCATGATAATCTTAAGAGTTTACTGGTTCTGGTCAAATTGGCCCATGCCAAAGGTATCAGGCTACATCATGCATTCAATTAAAATACTTCAGCAATGTGTAACAAAATGACAGGTTTTAGAGATGCAAGTTTTCTGTATTTTAAAAAGAAAATTTGATGAAATGTTTGTGCTAAGAGGTTATAGAGTGGTATGAATTGTGGGGGAAAACATTCCATTTGCAATCTTAAAGCAAACATGAATATGTTAATCACATATTCATTTTACTTAATAATTTCCTTATCTAGATTGCTATGAATGGCATAGCAATTGCTTTCCCCCATTAACCAATAGTGCATTTTCATAGGTAATTTCTATATTAGAAACAGATCAAGCCTTTAAGGCCTGTTGATTTAAGAGTTAATTTTGGCTGAGTTGACAAAAAACACCTATAGAATTTAGTATCTCTGTCTTATGGGGGAAAAAAGACATCTTGTTATTGGGAATGAATCAAGGACTTGAAAACAGAGGACACCCACTACTCATTACTAGCTCTGTGACCATGAAAAGTCATTTAACCTTCTTGAGCTTTATTTTCTGTACCTCTAAAATAGAAATACTATCTACTTCTGCAGAATGTGAAAAATGCTTTGCAAAAATAAAAGTTCTTATAGATTATAGTTAATTGAATAGAACATAATGAATGCAAATGAAATTGTAAGGAGTAAAACTTGATTTTTAAGTCTTCATCTTATAAGCAGATACCTTACTAATGTCTCTTTCCTAAAACTTATTCAGCTAATTTTTTTTTGTTTTTTGGCATATAATTACATAGAAAAATTATTTTGTTTCTTCTAACTTTTATACTTATTTCTTTATCCTCTCTAATTGCATTGGCTAGTAGTGAAAGGGTTTTCTTTAGTAATTTTTAAGAAAGTATTTATTTGCTATTCAAATTAGGAACTGATGTTGAGCTTTTGGTATTTATAGAGATGAGCATATGGTTTCCCCCATTTTTTACCTACTGAAGAGAAACATATTACATATCTTACTATTGAAACACTTACAAATACTGTTTTAGAAAACCTCCACTAGTAGTGATATAATACCACTATTTAGTTGTGAAGAGAGGGTTTTAAAATTTCTGTGATGTATGATCTCATACTCATGTGTTATCTATATTCTCTTTGCTACTATTTTGCTTTGTTTTTGGTTTGGTTTTCATAAGAGTAATTGGCCCAAGTTTTCTTTTATTGTGCTGTGCTTGTCAGGATCTGTTCTCTGTGTTTGTTTATGGACTGGATTGTATCCCCGCAAAGTCCGTATGTGGAAGTCCTAATCCCCAGTGTGACTGTGGTTGAGGATAGAGGCTTCAACAAGGTAACTAGGGTTGAATAAAGTCAAAATGGTAGTGCCCTAATCTAATAGGTCCAAAGTCCTGGGAAAAAGAGGAAGAGACACCAGAGAGCTCTCTCTCTCTTCCTGTGCAAAGAAAAGAGGCCGTGTGAGAGGTAGCAAGAAGGCAATCCTCTGTAAGCCAGGACGAAACCTTACCAGGAACCAACAATAGTGGCACCTTGATCTTGGACTTCCACTCTTCGGAGTGTGAGAAAATAAACTTATCTTGTGTAAATGATCTATTCTGTAGTGTTTGTTATTAAGGCAGCCTGAGCAGACTAACATAGAAGGTCCCTGAACTTATAAAGTCTTGACTTAAAAGTTTTTAGTTTTACTGTGGTGCAAAAATGATGCGCATTCAGTAGAAACCATCCTGTGAGTGTTGATCTTTTCCCAGGGTAGCGATCTGTGGTCGGATGCTCTCTCTCGGCGCTGGGCAAAGGCAGTGTGCTGCACCCAGGCAGCCGTGCGAGCACAAGGGGAACGATTGGTACTCTACAGGGTGCTGTACTGCCAAGCTAGAATGTTCAGTAGGTTAAACGTATTACATGAATTTTCAATTCATGATATTTTCAACTTAAGATGGGTTCATCAGGATGTAACCTCATCGTAGGTTGAAGAATGTCTGTACTTGTAAAAGTATTTAGAAGTTTTCTATGTTCTAAAATAGTTCAGATAGCATTATGGTTGGAGACACAGGTAACATCTATAGAACACAGGGGGCCTGGTTTGTTCATTATCTCTAATAACTTTATATCTTCTGTAGTACATGGTATCTTTAGATTTTCAATATTTTCTGGACGTAGTTTTGATTATCCAAGAAAATAATCAGTTTATCCATTTTTTTTTTTTTTTGGTGGTACTGGGGATTGAACCCAGAGGCATTCTACCTCCGAGCTACACCCCACCCTTTTTTATTTTGAAATCGGGTCTCACTACATTGCCGAGACTGTCCTTGAATCTGTGATCCTCCTGTCTCAGCCTCCCAAGTACTGGGATTATAATTGTGTACTACCAGATCCAGCCAGTTTATCCAAGTTTTCTAATACATTAGAATAAGGTTGAGCAAAATTGTATTTTCAATGTCTTTTAATTTACTTTGTATTTGTGGTTATATATACATTTGCATTCTTATTTTGACTATATTTTTACCCTTGATTATTGGTTTAGTAGTTGATTATTTTTTAATAACTCTTGGATTTATTAGCACTACTGTTTCTCTTATTAATTACTGTTTTTATCTCTACCAATTCTTTTGCTTTCCTTAAGTTTATTCCTTTATTTTGTTTTTGAGCTGCCCACCTAATTTAAGCTTTTTTTATTCCTTGTTTAGAACTGTGCATACTTAAAGCTGTGAATTTTCCTCTGAGCTTATTTTAATTGTATCTTGTAAGTTCTAATATATAATGTCTGCATATTTTCTAGATGTTTTGGGACTTTGATTTTAATTTTCTCTTGGCATAAAAGTTGTTGAAGAGAGGGTTTTAAAATTTCTGTGAGGCACACACAATCAGAGAGTATGATCTGTACTATTTCTTCCTGCAATTTTAGATCTTCTTTATGACCTTACATACATGGTCAAGTTTGGCCAACAGGCATTTTAAAAGTTGCACCTCTATTTTCAAATCAAAAACATTAAAAATCTATTAACATTCAAAATCTATCAGACCTATCAGATCTTCTGATGAATTACTACTAGGCTTCTTGTATTCTTTATTTTTGACTCACTTAGCCTGGCACGAAGCATAGAGAGCCACTATTATTCATTATTATGTTTAGAACTTCAGGAACTACAGGAGTTAGAGAGTCCACCTTGAATTTATTAAGGAGACAACTCGACCTTGCTCCACAAAATGCCAGTAGTACATAGGAGCTGAAAGACCAGGGAACATTTTGAGTTTGGATTGTGAAAAAAAGAAAGCTTTGTGCAGGAGACGGGTCTTAAAGACCAAGTAGGAATTCAGAGGTTCAGAGTCGGTAAGGGGGAATTACGGGGTGGGGGCAACATGAGCAAAGTTGGGCCTGGAGCAAGCCTGGTGTGTTGGGAGGAGGTGCTTACCCTCCTCGAGGTCTTGCTCTCCAAGACTGCTGTGCCCGTTGGGCCAGGTGTGAGAGTCACTGGGGCCAGTTATCTCCGTTCAGTTGACCTTGCATGAGGATCTTGTGGAGGCCTCCCCAGACATGCCTGCCTGCCTAGCAGCAGTGGAGGACGGCGCATGGTAATTTGCTCCCCAGGCCACCTTGCTGGCGAGCTCTCAGCTTTGCACTTTTACTGGAGAGCCGAAATTGGCACACACCTCAATTTGATAGCATTAGCTCAGTATCTGAACATTAATCAGGGAGATGAGGCCTTTCCATGGAAGAATTACAGCATCTGATACGTATTTGCTATATGGAGTCGTTTTGTCAGATGGCCCCCAGTAAATTACCAAATATTTAACACTTGATGATAAATCAAATGATATGCCATCTGTAGGAAGCGAAGGTATTTAAATAATTAAGCAGCTCTTTCTAGAGCCTCTTTATACGATGATTTTCTAGACTTCAAATCAGTTTTCCTCATCCAGCCTCCACATAATATATAGTTATTTCAAATCAGCTTTACTTACGGAGCTTTTTCTAGTAATGGAGCTTTGTCAGCAAAACCTGTGTGTTACCAGCAAATGGTGACTGATGGGCTCGTGTCAGAAAGGAGCTTGAGAGGTGCTCTCTGTCATGAGATGGATGGGTCTGGAGCCAGAGCTCGAAGCTCTCCGAGTATAATAGTTTCAGAGAAAAGGCATGTCTGGAAGAGGGGTGAGTGCTCCATCACTTAAAAGCTGGGATTTCACACACCCATGCCAAAAGCCACGTGCACGGTGGAGACTAGGGTTCCATGCCTGGGGTGTGTGGGAGATGGTGAAGTTCTTTAATCTTGGTTGGTTTTTTTCTTCCCACCCCTCACTCCTATTCTCTTACACCTGGAACCCAGTGTTCAGGGCGGAACGGCAGGAAGTGCAATACCTACTGGAATTAAAGCAGTTAGGTTTATGCAGCTGTGACCATGACTCTCCATAAGCCAGTGCTACCCCTGTGAGTACTAAGCAGACGTCTGTGAGGGGCCCGAGCTCTGCTGTTTGGAAACACAGCTTCCGTTAGCTGGGCAGCCGGCGGGCAGGCTCTGAGGACGGAGCATCTCAAATGGACTGATGGAGATGGGATGTGGGGCACTCTGAGGGTTTAAGTCACTTCTGCTATTTTTGAAATTCTGGTTTGAACTGCAGGATTGTGCTGAGTTTGATACAAACTAATTTCTCTGTTGGCGGCACATGATATATGGAGTGGTTGAGCTCACGTGTCAGTCGGTTGGGTGCCTCTCTGGACCTTGAATGTTCCAAAGAGCTACTGGGGGAGAAAGCGGACTTGTGGCATAAAATGGGGTACCTGAATTGGGGAGGCCAAGGATGCTAAACTGTGTATGTTCTGCCTCTATTTTATTGCTGAATCTTGCCTCTCAGTGGAGGTTCATAGAGGCTATTCAACAAAGCCTGTGCTGTCAGCTAAAAGGCTTTTAGGACTTCATAATCACGGCTCAGTATCTTTTCCTTTTTCTTAAAAAAAAAGAACTTTTCCTTTCCTTTCCCCACCTTTTTGAAATTGTTAGCCTTCATGTGAACTGAAAGGGACTTCAAAACATTGGAAGAAAATAGTCTGAAAGCTCAGAGTGTGCTTGGCTCCTGGTAGGTATGGAGACTCGATAAAGAGGTATCTCTGCACTGACAGGTGTTTGCGTGCCAGTGTGGTGAAGGCTTTTGATGACAAAGCCACTTAGTTTTCTATAGCTTACCCTTCCCTTTGTGCACAGGAGTTAGGAAAACTCTAACAAAGTAGCTAAATAACAGGGATAAAAAGTTGGCACTGCTATTTTCTTCATTTTGAGGCTCACTCGCTGGGCATTAAGTAATCAAATGACAGGGGACCTGGCCCCCTGGTTCTCGAACATGCTGCTAGTTAAGTGTCCAGAGTCCGCAGCACTGTCCTTCTTGAAGCCAAGTGAAATTCCCAATGGGTGGCAGAACTGTGGGCGACGGGGGATGTGTAGAATGAAGGCGTTCCCAGCAAGGAGGCTGAGATGTCGTCTTCCCCGTTCCCTGGAAACAGGGTTGCTTACGTTCCCCCGATAGGCCTAGCACCCCCTTAACCCTCAAAATACACTTTTCTTCCTCCTCATGGGAACCAACTGGAATTAGGAAACTGTGACCTTTGTCACATGTTTTTACAGTTGTCATGAGTCCTTTCAAGATTGTGTGCACCTTTCCTCAAAAGATAAATTCCATAGGCCGCAGCCAACGGAACATGCGGTGCTTACTTGCTATTTAGTGTGGTTGCTAAGGAGCAGAGGACCTACTTGTGGAACTGCCTTGGCCACTGGGTACAGAGGGAGGACTTCTCACTTTGCAGCAGACACCCCTTTGTGGGCAACACTATGTCAACCTGCTTGGACTTTTAGGAAAAAAAAAAAGAAAAGAAAAAGAAAAGAAAAGAAATTTCACTAATAGAGTAATAGAGGACTGAAATGTTGCTGAAGATTGTTGTAAGTGCCATCTAATGGGTTCATAGAGAAACTTAGGGACTGGGCTCTATGACTTGGTTCTGGAAATGTCTATCTCATTATTTCATATGATGCCCACATTGGGCTGAAGCCAAGATTTTTCTATTAACACCCCCCTTTGCCCTCCACCAACAAGTTGCTCTTGCAGCTGTATGTGAAAGCTACTCCTTTGTGTTCAAGCCATTTATTTGCATTACCAAGCATTAAGATTTGTGTGGGAACGGAAGCAGGGCTCTGTGTGATCCACGCTTTTTAATGGCTGACAGGTAGGGTTGTATGATGTCAGAGTTTGAAGGGGTCTCTGAGCTCATCGGGCCTCACCTTACATTTCAGAGGAAGAAAAGAAAAAGAAGTTCCCTGATCTGCACTCCTTGGGTCCTCTCACCAAGCCTTGTTACCACCAAGAAGTGTTAGATTGGCTGGAACTTGTGGTTAAAAACACATTTGAGGGGATCTAAGTGCTAGAACCATCCCATTGAAAATGTTCCTTGTGGGGAAAAGTAGGAATACTAGACTTAAGAGAAATGCTACAAACTTATCTGATGATAATACAATAATACTCCATAGATGAATGTGATAGTCAAGAATAATGGCAACATTTATTGTCTTTTACTATGTGCCAGGTACTGGTGCTAAATACTTAATATGTCTTCTCATTTAACTCTTACAACAATCCAGTGAGATATTAATAGAGGTAGTATTGGTGGTGATAGTGGTAAGTAATAATAATTATAGCAATTACTGTGCCTGCTGCTTTATGGGTATTATCTCATTTGCATCTCATAATAATTCTACGAGCAAGGCATTATTTATCATTTTCTCCACTTTCTAGATGAAGAAACAGAGGTTCAAAAATGTTATAGAACTTGGCTAAGGAGCTGGAGGGCGAGTCAGTTCCCTGATATCAGACTGCTTCTGTCAGCCTTTCTGACCACATATGACTAGCTAAACAGAGGCATACCCTAAAGGGCACTTAAAAATATTAGGTTGTGATGATAAAACGAGAAGTATGTTGGCCAAGTAGGTATGTGTGCACGTCTGACATGCATATATATGCACACAGAGTAAACTTCTGATTTTCTGCGTTGAGGATAACCCCTGACTGTTAATTCCAGAGAGTCATCTTTTTTATCCAGTACATTTTTACCCTTCCCTAGTTTTTGAGGTCAAGGAATGGAAACTCATTTAATATGACTCTAAGCAGAATAACTTTGGGAAAATGATAATAATCACACAGTTATAGATGATTAGAACGAGGGAGCACATGGAGATATGCAAGTCTATTGCATTTTAGAGAGAAGAAAATCCAGGCCCTCTGGTGAGGTATTACTTGGCCCAAGGCCTCTGGTTGATTATCCTGGGATTGGCACTCGATTTTGGGATGTGTGCCTCCTGATCCAGTGCTCTCCCCTCCGTACGGCCCTACCACTCGGCGGCATAGACTCTGAAGCCAAGAACAAATCGTGTTTTAATTGCCTACATTGAGGTCTGGGTGCCACCAATTCTTCCCTGCTGTGGTGGCTAATTTGTAGTTGACCGTCATAGTACTTTTAGATTCTTGTGGGTTTAAGTCATCCTAGATATGGGAACAACCTCTGCCACTGGATTCCTTGCATCAGGAGCACAATGACACATTTTTCTCTAACACAGAATATTTTTGTTGGCTTAATGGACCAAGATGGGGAATGAAATTGACCTTCACTCCTACCTAGCCCATATCACCAGGAGGAAAGGAGAGGCAGGATTATTAATGGAAGTGCATTTCTTTGAAGTTTGAATTTATTTTTTAAGAGAATATTCCTTCCTGGCTTGGGAGAATTATTATTTGGTCACAGGCATTTTACTGTGCAGCTTCGCGTCATTATTGCATTGAGTGTGTTGCCATAGCTCCCACCAACTGTTCTTAAGATGTTTGGAGACTGTGCTTCATATTATAAGGAAAGTATTTGTCACTTGGACTCTCAGAATTGAATTTGCCTGAATTAATTATGATTCCCACTCCATCCCCTGGGCGGTACTATGGGGGAGAGGTAATCCTTTCTGATGTCGTATAGAAAATCAATTCTGGCCCACAGCACTGGCTAGTTGCTGGAGTGGGGAACTTGTCACCCACTGTATGGTCTTTATTTCCCATTTTTCTTGGCCCTTTGTTATGTGTTCCGTTCTCTGGGCTGGTTTAAGAAGCTGCCAGGGCCGGGGAGCAGTGCTTGGAGTGATGGACAAGGATACTCTCCCATAAAGAAAAGCACAAGGGCCCCAAGTTGGGTAATAAAAGGCCTTGTCAGTGGCTTTCCCCGTGTATTCTGCATTGTTATAGAGTGTTTTCCACTGAGAAACATCGATGCCGTCCCTTTGGCCTAGGGGGTAAGTCAGGTTGAATGGCACTTGGTCAGATGTAGGAGTTTGGTCTGGACCGGTTCGGGAGTGTGCTTTCTTCTCTTTAGTCTTCCTGTCTGCTCCTTAGAATACTGCTCCCCTTTGTAATTTTCAGATGTGAAACTCCTTTACTTCATAAAACCCCAGAAACAAACTTAGGAGTCTGAAACAACTGGTAACTATTTGTATCATCTATGACAAGCAGAGGATCAATATCCTTACTTTATAAATAGCTACTACAAAAAATCAGCACCAACATCCTGTTGCGAGCCACGAGAAAGGGTGCTACCAAGTGTCCAGTGCCCTGGGAGCAGGCCCCCGGGCTGAGCAAACCAGCAGGCCACAGAACTGAGCAAATGGAAATGTTAATCTATACGCACCCAAAGAAAGGACAGGAACGTTCCTTTTTTCTTTCTTGCATCTGTCAGGAGAGCCTCAAGTAATTCCTCCCTTGGCATGTGACCAAGGTGTCTTCGGCTTTGCCATTCCAGCCAACTGACCCTTCTGCTGAAAGTTTAATAGGGGATAAATTCACATGTGAATTCATAATCCCCTTATCTGTGCTAAGAGCATTCTGTAACAAGCCTGCCACAAAGAGAGTCTCACACCTTGCGGTTTTGCTCTGACCCCACCTCGTGGGTCCCTTCCTCACTCTCTGCACCTCCTGGTGTGACACCTGGAGGCCTGTGCTCCCAGTGGAGTCATCCTGCCTGCAGTGTGCTAAATGCAGCCTGTTACAGGTTTTAAATAAATACATTTGTATTTCCTGCCAGTCATCATATTGAGGCATTGGAGGAAGAGCAACGCATGTGAGAGGCAGTGTGTTTGGACTTATGAGGAAAGCAAGGACTCGTTCTCCGCTAGTATTCCTTAATTTAGAGCTACTCGCTTCTGTGTCATGTGACTTTGACTGTAAACCCACAAGGAAAGTCACAGTCAAGCCCCGGTGTAGGTTTTGAAGATTTATTGTTAAAATCTGCTCTCCACCTAATGTTTTTATTACTTTTTCTTCTCTGCCCATGGTGTGGGTTGCAGCTAATGTTATCTACATATGTCTATAAATACTGGAAATATTTTTGATACAATGTGCATTTAATCAACTTTTTGTTACTGTTACGCCACTTGTGTGGAGGGAAATTGTTTCTGTCTTAATGTTCTATTGAAGTGCCTTCGAGTGATGATATCATAATCACTTTAATACATTTAAAAGCTTCAAGGCTTAGCATTTATTGAACAAAGCTCATTGAAGGAATATAACGGATGTCTTGAGGCTTTCCGCTGCTGTAAAAAGGACAGTATTGTTCATGGCCTCGGTAAAAGAAAATATGAATTTTTATTTTACTTTGCACCGCATCGCAATTATATTTCAAAAGCTCTTCAAGCGCAACTAACAAAGGGGCTGTTTTTATGAATTGTTATAATTGCAGATCTCAGGACTGACTGCCGCGAGTTTAACGTTAGTAATGGACAGCAATTTAAAACTTTATCACTTAGATCCAACCTCTGAGAACCTGAAAGGTGAGTTTCTCTACCACTTGCATGTCCTTGGAGAACAAATCCTACCGAGTTGGGAAGTGAGTGGAAAACTTTGTTATTCTTGAGAATCTCACGAGTGTTGGCCCTTTAGGGCCTCTATGGAAGGCCTGGGGAGGGAAGAGAGAACCGCAGAGGGTCAGGGATGGGTGCGTGTGTGTGAGAGCTCATGGAATCAGAAGCACAGATGGCGAGAGGGAAGCCAAGGGAGTGCCCGAGAATCCTCGTGGGTTGAAGAGGGCTGGGCTCTGATGGTCCTTAGACTGACACACAGGCAGGTGGGCCTGCTCTGAAGCCACTGTCCAGAGAGGACAATGCAAAGCAGCACCTAGTGCAGATAGCACAGGCTGGGTGTAGCTCAGTGGTAGAGTGCTTGCCTAGCATGTGCAAGACTCAACACCCAGTACCTCAAACAAAACAAAAAACAGATATAGTAGAAAATGCTCATTCTTTGTGTTTGTGCCACTGGGGATGGGACCCAGAAGTGCTCCACCACTGAGCTGCATCCCCTGACCTTTTTATTTTGATTTTTTAAATTTTGAGACAGGGTTTTGCTTAGGTGGCCCAGGGTTGCCTTGAACTTGTGATCCTTCTGCCTCAGCTTCCCAAGTCGCTGGGATTACAGGTGTGCACCACTGCACAAGGCTAGAAAATAATCATTCGGAGATGGTCACATCATGTCCTTGTAATGTGGCACCTCTTGGCACACTGGCCTGGCTCACTGTGTGGACCATGCCCATGTGTGTGGCCTGGTCTTGGATGACATTTCAAGGAGGCGTTCGCCACCCCACTCAGTCCTAACTGACGGGCAAAGAGCACTCGGGAAGAACCAGTCGCTGTTTCCTGCTGCTGCTTTCCTTGGTCTCATTAGGGGCTCCCCGTCCTGCAACTCCCTGATGGACTTGCATGAGGTGTCCTTGTTTAAAGCCTGCATCTCTCTCTAAATTTTCTTTCTTCTTTTTTTTTTTTTGGCGGTATTGGGGATTGAACTCAGGGGCATTCTATCTCTGAGCTACACCCCCAGCCCTATTTTTTATTCTTTATTTGGAAACAGGGTCTCACTAAGTTGCAGAGTGCCTCACTAAGTAGCCGAGGCTGGCTGTGAACCTGCGATCCTCCGTTCTCAGCCTCCCAAGTACTGGGATTACAAGCATGTGCCACCACACCCGGCTCTATTTTATTCTTTATTTTGAAACAGGGTCTCACTAAGGTGCGGAGGGCCTCACTAAGTAGCTGAGGCTGGCCACGAACCTGCGATTCTCCTCTCTCAGCTTCCCAAGTACTGGGATTATAAGCGTGTGCCACCACACCTGGCTTCTCTCTAAATTTTCTTTGAGGGAAAGTAGGCATTCTGGAGTTGACTTGCTATGACATGGGGCTGCTGAGGCCTAATCATGAGGAATCCACATTTCTCTCAGCCTTCTCATGTGGGGTACAGTGCCCCAAACAAGTGAATTTACTTCAAATGATTGTTTTGATTTAGCAGCTTGAAAATGATGGTCTTTTAGTTTTGGTCTTTCCAAATGGGGAGGTGTGTGTGTGGGGAGCTGCTTCTGGTAATCAACTGCTAGAGTTGGGATCTCGAATGTCCCCAAAGGCCCCTGTGTTGAAGGCTTGGTCCCCAGCCAGCCCGTGGTGCTATTAGGAGGCACTGGGACCTTTAAGAGGTGGGGCCTAGAAGAAGGAAGGAAGGTCACTCGGATTTTCCTTGAAGGGAATATTAGCACCCTGACCCCTCCTCTTCTGCTTCTTTTACTTCCCAGCCTCCACAAGGCAAGAAGTCTCCTCTGCCACATGCTCCCTGCCATGATGTAGCCCTTCCCCACAGGCCCCAAAGCAATGGGGAACCTCTGACACCATGAGCTGAAGTCAGCCTTTCCTCCTAATAAGTTGAGTATCTCAGGTGTTTTGTCACACTGACAGAAAGTTGAAGAATACAGCAACCCTTCCTAATTGGGATGGTAGGGGATAGTTAGAGACCAGAGCTGTGATGATTAGTGTGTGGTAGTTTTGCTAGCAATTGTTAAAAACTTTATCCATTTAAAACACATTATTTAAGGGCCGGGCATGGTGGCGCACGCTTGTAATCCCAGTACTTGGGAGGCTGAAACTGGAGGATCTGGGTTCGCGGCCAGCCTCAGCTACTTAGTGAGGCCCTCCGCAACTTCATGAGATCCGGTTTCACAATAAAGGATAAAAAATAGGGCCGGGGGTGTAGCTTGGAGGTAGAATGCCCCTGGGTTCAATCCCTGGTACCGCAAAAAAAATTTTTTTAAAAACACATTATTTGGCCGGGCGTGGTGGTACATGCTTGTAATCCCAGTACTTTGGGAGGCGGAGACCGGAGGATCTGGGTTCGCGGCCAGTCTCAGCTCGCGCGCGTGCCCTCTCTCTCTCTCTTTCTCTCTCTCTCTCTCTCCTTAGTGAGGCCCTCTGCAACTTCGTGAGACCCGGTCTCAAAATAAAGTATAAAAAATAGGGCCGGGGGTGTAGCGCGGAGGTAGAACGCCCCTGGGTTCAATCCCCGGTACCGCAAAAGCAAAACAAACAAACAAAAAAAACCACATTATTTATCCATTTGCACACCCACTTCTTTATATCAGTTAGGAATAGATTCGATTGCTTTGGATAGATAATCCGTTATCAGCAGCTGAGACAAGGGTCACGTGTGTTCCTTCCTCATGTAAGGAAGTCTAGAGCCTGGTGGTCTAGGGCTTATCTGGTGGCTTCACGGTATGGCCAGGGCCCCAGGATCTATCCAGCTTCCTCCTTGCTGCCTCTAGGGCATGGCATCATCGACTGAACTTCATGGCTCAAGATGGCACTAGAAATCCAGCCATCTTGTCCACATTCCAGCAGGAAGAAAAGAAAAGGACATTGGCTCCTTTCCTTTCATGGAGTCTCCTCAGAAACTCTGTGTAGCAGTCAAGCTCTAAGGGCACACCGACCGCAGGGAGGCGGGTGGCTGCAGTCTTTCACCTGGGAGGCGATGTGCCCTGCTGAAATCTGAGCTTCCATTCCTAAGGACAGAGTGGGGGATCAGTAGTGGGACAGGTCAGCTATAGACTGTGCCATACAACACACCATTCCTCTGTCGTATTCTCTCTCACGCACTCTTTTTCTACCATCTTCTAGGCTGTTGTTGGAATACCCCTGCATAGCTCCGTACGTTCCCCAGACTGGCCTTATATGACTTTTTCCCTTTTCAGGGTTTCCTTGGTGTTTTTTTAACCCACTGTTAATTGTTACTGCGATGCTGGCAATGGAGCAGGCCCTCTCCTGGGTACCAGATCTTCATTTCTCCTCCTCATAACATTTTTATGCAGCGACAGCATCAAGGTCTTACAGAGGAAAGGTGACCAGAGATCTGTCAGTGGTTCTTGGTAACCTCTGAAATGCCTTTCACCCTCCGTGGGGTCGTGACAGTCACTCCTCCACAGAAGCCCCTCCCTACCTTCCCTGCAGGCATCTGGGCTGAAGGGCAGTCCCCGCAAGGTCTACAGCCCCATGGCTTGTGGGGGTGAGGTGCTCCCTGTCTCATAGAAAACCCTAGAATCCAGAAGTCAAGGCCAGTGTCAGCTTCCACCCTCCTGTGAACACTCACTTTAAGGAATTGTCAGAAGATGAAGGCGATGCCTGGGGCAGCTGGCGCAGTATAGTCTCAGCTGTTACACGCCGAGGTGACAGGCTCGTGGTGGTCCCCTTTCACCTGCGTGCAGGGTGCTTTGAGGCAGGAGGCTGCTGCAGATGACGTCACAGTGTCCCTGCTAACACCCTGGCCCATCCGCTCTCTTTCAGCCATGGAAGTTTTCAAATCAGGAATGGAGACATGTAATCTTTCATATTTTCTCCCTAGTTTCCACATATGAGAGACAACATACAACCCTTGAGTTTCTGAGACTGACTGATCTCACTTAGCATAATGTTCTCTGGTTCCATCCATTTTTCTTGAAATGACAGTTTTGTTCTTCATGGCTGAGCAAAACTTTGTATATGCCACATTTTCTTTCTCTGTTCTTCTGTTGATGGACACCTAGGTTGGTTCTATAATTTGGCTGTTCTGAAGTATGCTGTTACCAACATGGGTATGCATGTGTCACTATAGTATTCTAATTCTTCAAGCTGTGCTTTGAGCCTTTCTGGGCCACAGACCTCTTTGAGAATTGATGAGAGCTGTGGGCTCTTTTCTCAGAAGATGCACATACGTGTGTGCATCGAGTTTTTCATAGTTTCAGGTGGTCTGTGGACCTCACTCCCTCCATTCCCCACCTCCCCTGCAGGAATCCTAGGTGAAGAACCCCTGGCTCGGCTCCCCCTCTCCCCAGGCATACAGAGATTGACAGGGTAGGGAAGGGTGGTGGGGAGAGTTGGCCACACCCAGAATGAGAAGCAAGGGATGAGGCAATAATGGAATGATAGAAATCATGACAAACAACACTGTGTCTCCAGGAAGTTAAGGGAAATGGTCAAGTTTTTTTTCCCCAACTCCAACATTTTATGATGATAAATTTCTAACGGACAGACAACTGAAAGAATAGAGTAGTGAGCACAGGCTTCTACTACCATCCGGGTCCACTTCTGTGCATCCTCTGTCTGTCATTTTTTAAATTCATTTTATAGTAAGTTACAGACATCAGTATTATTCCCCCTTAACTCTCAACAGGCATAGTTTTTTTTTTTTAATTAGGCCTTGAACCTAGGGGTGTTATACCTCTGAACTATACCCCTAGGCCTACTTTATGTTTTATTTTGAAACAGGGTCTTTCTAAGTTGCCGAGAGCCTCCATAAGTTGCTAAGATTGGCCTTGAACCTGTAATCCTCCTGTCTCAGACTCCCACATACCTGGATTACAGGCATAGTATTTTCCAGAATTCAGTATTGGTTTATGTTTTTTCCTTTGAGAAATGCACAGACTTGAAGTATACAATGCTGAGTTTTGATAAATGCAAGCATCTCTGTAATTCAAGCCTGTAAGAAAATCAGAATATTTCCTCATGTCCCTTCCCAGTTAACCCCTGCTCCCTTTCCTCCAGAGGCAATCTGATTTTTTCCACCATAGCTTATTTTTGACAGCTTTACTACTTCCTATAATTGGGATTATAGAGCATGATTTTCAGTGTATGTGAGGGCTTCTCTGAGCAGCATGGTGTGTTTGAGATCTACACATGTTGTGTACATCAGTAATTCATTTCTTTTTATTGTTGAGTAGTTTCCCAGTGTTTGCTTATACCATGGTGTGTTCATTTTCCTGCTGAATGTCAGTTGAACTCCTTCCAAATTCCAGCTGTTAAGTTGCTGTGTACATTTGTATACAAGCCTTCATGTGTACACGTACTTTCACTTTTCATGGATAAATATCTGGGAGTGGAATTCTGAGTCTTAGGGTACTTGTATGTTTATAAGAATTTGCCAGCTGGGCGTGGTGGCGCACGCTTGTAATCCCAGTACTTGGGAGGCGGAGACCGGAGGATCCGGGTTTGCGGCCAGCCTCAGCTACTTAGTGAGGCCCTCTGCAACTTAGCAAGACCCTGTTTCAAAATAAGGAATAAACAATAGGGCTGGGGGTGTAGCTCAGAGGTAGAATGCCCCTGAGTTCAATCCCCAGTTCTACAAAAAAAAAAAAAAAAAAAAGGATTTGCTAAATCCTTTCCTAAAGTGACTTTCATTTTTACTTCTGCCAACAAAGTCTGTGAGTTCCGGTTGCTCCATATCCTCCTCACCGTTTGGAATCTTCAGTCTTTTAAATTGTATCCATGAGCTGGGCGTGGTGGCGCATGCCTATAATCCCAGTACTTGGGAGGCTGAGACAGGAGGATCGTGGGTTTGAGACCAGCCTTAGCAAGGCTCTAAGCAACTTAGTGAGATCCTATTTCAAAACAAAAAATAAAAAAAGGAATGGAGGTATAGCTCAGAGTTAGAATGCCCCTGGGTTCAATCCTCAGTGCCAAAAAAAGAAAGAAAAAAAAAAAAGAAAAATTGTATCCATGAATTGGTGAGTGTGTAAGGGTATCTCATGGTTTTACTAGCTATTACCTGGGGGTCCACTATGGCCTTTTCCAGGGTCCCCCTTAGTCTCAGTGGCATCGTCTCTCTTCTTAGGGATTGTGAGGGAAGAGATGGTGAAAAGCTTGTGGGCAGCTGGGTGTGGTGGTGCACGCTTGTAATCCCAGTACTTGGGAGGCGGAGACCGGAGGATCCCGGTTCGCGGCCAGCCTCAGCTACTTAGTGAGGCCCTCTGCAACTTCGTGAGACCCGGTTTCAAAATAAAGGATAAAAAATAGGGCCGGGG
>PVJS01008047.1:0-54252 GCA_004027185.1 Glis glis | reverse complement strand
TCCTTGAAGCTTTTGCCACGTCGCGCGTGTTCACGCAGACTCCGTAGGAGGCAAGGCCGTGGCATTTACAGCAAAGAGAAAATAGTCAAGAAAACAGAGGATTTTGCCAGGCCACCTTTTCTACGGGCATACTTCCTTGAAGCTTTTGCCACGTCGTGCGTGTATGCACGCAGACTTCGTAGAAGGCAAGGCCGTGGCAGAGCAGGAAAGAAGAGGGAGAGGTACCAGCTGCCATGAAGTGGAATGAGAACACTGAGATTTTAGGAAAGTTTTGTAGCCTGAGGTGGGTGACTGTCCTCCCTATCTGTTTTTACTAGAGTATATGTCAATTGTTGAAGCATCTAGAGGTGGCCTGGTGGGGTCCCTAGATGTGGTGGCATTAGAGAGTGGCCTCACAGTAGGCCCTGGGATGAGAGGCTGAGTGACCCCAGGCCCACCTGTAGTACTGATGAGACTGTGTCCATTTCCTAGGGTTGCCATAACAAATTGTCACCAGGTTAGTGGCTAAAAACAATAGAAATGTATTTCTCCACAGTTCGGGTGGCCAGAAGTCCACAATCTTACTGGGCTACGCTTCCTCTGGGGTAACCAGGAGAGTATCCGTTATTTGTCTCTTCTGACTCCTGGTGGCTCTTAACACCCCTGGGCTTGTGTCCATATCACCTCAGCTTCTGCTTCTGAGGTCACACTGCTTTCTTCTGTGTCTCAATTCTCCCTCTGCCTTTTTCTCATAAGGACACTTGTCACTGGATTTAATGCCCACCTGAATAATCCTCACCCCTGGATCCTTAAGTTATTCACATCTTCAAAAACCCCTTTTACAAATAAGGAAACATTGACAGGTTCCAAGAATCAGGATGTGGACATATCTTTTTAGGAGCCAGTATGTGTAGTTTGAAGTCCAAAGAAATTAGGCAATTTGGTGAAGGCGGTACCAGCAAACAAGAGAGCCAGGAGCAGAAATCTGAGGAACAGAGGTGGGAAATGTCTTGCCCAAGACAGTATGGTAGATAACAGCCTGAATCAAGGTTTAGTCTATGACAGTCTTCAGTGATCTTATTAAATTGAATGAGTAATGTGGGAATTTTCTATAGTGTTTGGAAGATATTTTTGTTAGGTAACAGAAAATTTGAGAAAGATTTTCTGCTATTGAGATATCCTATCTGAGATTCAAGAAATCCTTTTTGGCTAATAATTTCTAAAAGATGTTTTTGTGAGAAGATAAAGGAATAAAATGGCTAAAGAACTATGTCAATGTTGAAATGAACAAGAAATGATTTCTACACAACACAGACCTCCATCCTTACGATGAATAAGAAGCATTCATTTTTTTCATGCATCTAGTCATTCAACAAATATTGAGGGTACCGGTATGTGCCAGGCAGTAGGCTTAGTTTTGGGGATATAATACATTTACAAGATGAATGTGTTTCTTGCATATGGAACATAATACAATTTGGGGAGACAGACAGCAACAACAACAATAAAACAAGAGCGCTATTTTGAAATTTGAAAATTACTATGAATTAAATAAATGGTTTGTCATAGGAAAGGGCATTGGTGATCTTGCTACTCTAGGTAGAGGAAGTAGAGAGGTCTCTGTGAAGTTTAGATGAGAGCCGAAGGAACCCACTCTGCAAAGAGGCTAGAGAAGACATCATACTGCAAACACCGTGACTTAAGGGACCGATGAGGTTGGCATGTTCTTGGAACCGGAGTCGTCAGAAGGCCAGTGTGGCCAGAACTTAGGGACGGGGAAGGTGAATGATATAAGACTGGAGATGAAATTGTAATAATTCTGATGAAAGAGTGTGAATAAGATTCAAAGTACTGTTAAGTGTTTTAAATATGTGTGTGTCTGGGAATGGGGGATGATCTAGTTTGTGTTTCTCAAGATCTTTCTATGGAGAACAGGTTATGTGTGAGCAAGAGTAAAATGAAAAGAACCTACTAGGAGTCAATAGCACAGGTCTCCATAGCAGAAGGTGGAGGTCTGGACTTGGGTAGTGTATCAGTCAACATTCTCACTGATGTAATCAAAAAACAAACACCTGATGACAGCAACTTAGAGGAAGGAAGATTTATTTACTCACAGTTCTAGAGATTTCAGGGGCTTAGTCCATGTTAGACGGGGTGAAGTCTCTGGATCCCAGGGAATGGCACGAGGAGCAAAGAGAGAAGAGTGCAAGGGCTCTGCTCTCACATCATGCAGGCCAGAAGCAAAAGGGAGCTCATGAAAGGGGGTTCATGGACATATTATAGGTGAATCATGTTGATTTGGAGATACCTATGAGTTGTCCAGCTGGAGAGATCAAGGAAAACGCTGAGTACACAGCTCTAGAGCTCACGGGAATGGTGCTAGCTGGAGATACCATTTAAAAATCATCAGCCTGGAGCTGGCATTCGAAGCTATGAGCCTGGACATGATCATCCAGGAGAGAAGAATCAGGTACCTTTGCAGGAAAATTGGTTGACATCCCACTATGCCCTGATTTAAGTTTGAGTTCTGATCAGTTCTGGACTCTATCCTTTTCTATCTTAGAGATAAATTTTTCTCTGTTGTTTGAGGCCTCTGGACCCTCAACGTCACAAGAATAAACATAGCCTTACCTGTAAAGACTTTGCCTGGAGAAACCAGAAGCTGTCCAAGGACGGCCAGTGTGCAAAGTCCTGGGGCCTGACTTGCAATGTGGTCCTTCACAAGAAGGGAGTTTGACCAGCCACTCTGGGTTCTGATGGACACCATCCCCACTTCTCCTTCAAAACATTTTGCCAGTTCATGTACAGACAGACGGAGTTTGGTCTGGATGAGGTGTAATTATATTAAGTTCACTGATTTCTCTCCCATGGGCAAGCTCATGTTTGCCATTTAACTGCCTCCTACTTCTTCAGTGGAGAATCCTAGCACAGAATGTCCCCCTGCCTCCAGCCCAATTATATTGGCAAAGACATAAGAGTAGGTATGAGATATGGTCAAAGTGCAGCTATGCAAAATTCAATGCACCTGAAACTCCCCTTAACCAAACTTGGTGTTTTACTTCCATATACAATGTCCCCTAAAGAGCTCATTTGTTAATATTCAGGGTTGATAGTTAAGTCATGTGAGTTGTAATCTCAGCTTTAATCCATTGTAATGCATTTATCTGGGTGTGGCCTGAGTTGGTAGAGTGTAGCCAGAGAAGGTGAGTCCTCGGGGTTTCCGCCTTGGGATTATATATGGTTCCTCCTCCCCTCGCTCTCTTTCTTGCTTTCAGCCTCCATGATGTGAGGAGCAAAGCCTCGTGAGCTTCCTCTCTCTACTTCCCGTCTCCATGCCCTGAGATCCGCGGTCCCCAGCCTCACATGGACTGAACCCTGAAACCATGAACTAATAAATCTTCCTTCCTCTAAGTTACATGATCAAGTCTTTTAGATTATAGCTGTGAAAATGCTGACTAATACAGTGAGACTAAGCATGTGTCTTTCCATGCTTATATTCCTCGTTCTTAATATAGCCCTTGCCCCATAGAACAACTCAATTTAAATGTCTAGAGAATTAGGTCTCCCTCCTGCTCTCCTTCTACCCTGCTGTGAAGCCTCTTTTCCATTTCTGAAACACCACCTTGAGCTCATTCCAACCCCAGGGCCTTTGTACTTGCAGTTCCCTCTGCCTGGAGCACTATTTCTTGATGTCTTTGTGGAGCTGGTTCCTTTGGGGATTGAGATCTCAGGATAAATATCATCCTCTATTAGAGGCCTGCACAAACTACTCAGTCTAGAGGCCTGAAGCTATGAGCCTCGATATGGTCCCCCAGGAGAGAATCAGGGACTCACTCCTATCCCTACTTTATCCTCTCCATGACCTACATGACTGCCTCAAACCACCTGTTCACTTATTTGTATTTTACTTTGTTTCCCTCTCCCTCCACTAGAACAGATGCACCTTGAAGATAAAGCCCTCGTCTGTCTCTTCCTCCTTCTTTCTGCAGGGTTGACACAATTTCTGACACATAGAGGTACTCAATTAAAAACTGGTTAAATGAATAAAGGTAGTACTGGAGCCGTGAACTGTATTCCACCTGTCCTGCTTAAACCCTCACACATACCTCACTATACTCTCATCAAAAACTTATGAGCCAGGTGTGGTGGTGCACGCCTGTAATTCCAGTACTTGGGAATCTAAGAGGGTCACAGGTTCACGGCCAGCCTCAACAACTTAGTGAGACCCTGTTTCAAAATAAAAAATAAAATAGGACTGGGTGTGTAGCTCAGAGGTAGAATGTCCCTGGGTTCTATCCCCAGCACCAAAAAAAAAAAAAAGAAAAGAAAAAAAAAACTCTTATGAGAATCACTTCTCAGCCTTTGGCTAAGATCATGTGTAAAAACTCTTATGCATTGGCAGTTGCTATTTTCTCAACATTATGCCTCTGGTATCTTCTGAAGCCAGAAGACAAAGCCAGACCTGCCTGGTAGCTGAGGCCTTTCTTCTCACTATCACTCTGCATTGCAGGACTTGGAGAAAAGGAATGAAAATTATGATAAAATAAAGTGGTGGGAATTTTTTTATCTTATACCCCTTTGCACCCATCTAAAGACATGGTCAAAATAGTGTTATTTGCTCAAGAAGTATAAACTGAAAACCTTTCTGTTCTTCAGGCCATACCAGGTGTGGGAATTTCCAGACTAAGGAGCTCAAAAGTAGTTCTCAGGTCTCCTTTTTAAATTTATTTTCAACAAATAAGAAATGTGCACCTGCTCCTTACCAGTCACTATTCCAGTATGCAGTTCAACTACTCTCTCTCCTCCCAAACTGCTGTGACTGCCTGTCCCTGGGCGTCTGCCTCTCTATCTCCCACCACCTATCTTTCTTGGCTCCACTTCTCGGGTGCAAAAAAGCATCCCTCCATGTGGCAAAAGATACTGCCACAGCTGGGCCCTAGGACTATATCATGTCAGCCCAGTGATGACAAATGACACAAGAGTACCAACCTCCTCCTGTTTCCTAAATTCTAAATCCAAGAAAAGATCTCAGTTGGCTTAGATTTAAGTCATGTGATATTACTTGATCCAATTACTGTAATCAGAGGAATGTGGCACCCAAAAAGCCAGACCTGAATCTCCTCCCATCCTCTGCGGTCGGCAGCTCCATCACAAACACATCAGCAACAAGAAAACAGCTGCACAGAGGCCCAGAGAGCAGGGATCCACCCTCCTGCTTAAAATGTTGATTCAAGCCAGGTGTGGTGGCGCTAGCCTATAATCCCAGTACTTGGAGGCTGAGACAGGAGGATCTCAGGTTCAAAGATAGCCTCAGCAAGTAGTGAGACTCTCATCAACCTAACAAAACCTTGTTTCAAAATAAAATAGGGCTGAGGGTGTAGCTCAGAGGTAGAATGTCCCTGGGTTCCATCCCTAGTAACAACAACAACAAAAAGAAAAGTGTTGATTCAGCAATTGTTTACTAGATCCATAGGAGCCAGGATATTGTCTCTCTTATCCAGCAGGGTATCCCCTCAGCTGAGGATGGTCCCTAATCTTTGGGTGTATAAAATGATTTAAAAGAATATTTCATTACCTGAAAAAAAAAACAAAAACCACTTGCAATATAACATGCTTCATAATGGATAGCTAAATACTGCTATTATACCACACTATTGGTGAGAACTGTTTTTCTACAGAGTGGGAATATTACAGCTTAAGCCACATAGCTTACCCAGCTTCTCCGATTAAATGCTACTAGACCTTGGAAGGACTTTGAAAAGTATTAAACAACCCACAAATACAGGGCATTTTGTTGTTAATAGTCAGCTAGGAAATGAGTGCTCAGCAGAATTGCCTAAATAGGCTCCTAAAGGGGTATGACAAAAAAAACGGAACATTGCAGAGAAAGTTTTAAATGGCAAGAAATACTTAGGCAGCAAGAGACAATTTTCTAAAATGATAGGTTTGGGAAGAATGAATCACCAACGAAGGTTGGTGCAAAACATTATTTAAGAAATCTGAACATACTCCTGATTAAAAATATGTTCAAGAGTGACTTCTACAGAAATAATAAAATTCTAGGCACAAACCTATTTATTTAACCCTCCTGGCTAACCAGAATGCGAGAGCCTGAATCCACATCTCCACCAAATGCCTCTGGCTGCCTTCTGGGCATTGCATATTCAGTTGAGTGCCTTAGGTGTTGTCATTTTAGGATAAATGCCACCCTCCTGGAATAGGGCAGGCGGGGGAAAAAAGCCATATTTCACTCCAAAAGGGACCAATTCTGTTAACCATATGAATGAGTTAAGGTGTAGGTAAGTTGCTGTTCAGGAGGTCCAGTAGAGCAGCTTAGAAGAGCACGTCTGTGGATCTCATAGTCCAAAGACAGGTGGGCGGTCTAGAGAAGTTGCTCCGTGGAGGTCCTCCCGAGTCTACACTGGCTAATTGGCCCTGCTGTCCTCAACACGTGGCTTCTGTCTCTGGGCCCCAGGTGGCTGCTGTAGCTGTATCCTTTCCTAGCCAGGGGCAGGAGAAAGAGTCTAGGCAAGTAGATTCCTCTCCATAGATGACCCGGGGCTTACAAACATCACTGTCACTCATATCCATGGTCCCCAACATAGTCACAAGGTCACAACTGACCCCCAGGGAGACTGAGCACTGACGCCTCTAGCTGGAGAGCCACTTACCCAGATAAGGCAAGGGAGAAGCTTGTGGCTACTCGGGGAGGAAGGAGTGTTCTTTGCTATGTCATGCCCATGTTTGAGGCATTATGGGAAGTCCAGATGTGCATAGGAACATGGCGGGTTCTCCAGAAGCCTGCAGACACATGGGCAGAAATAACTCTCTCAGAAAGTGGAGTGTGGCAAGCGGTAAAGATAAACCCAGTGGTATGAAAGTTTAGGGAAGGAGGGATTTGATTTCTCAGAGTATAGGAAAAATTCTTGGAGGATGTAAGATTTCAAATGGAGCCTGAGATTGGAAATGACTAGGGCAGACCGGAAGTTGGAGTTAGGATAAAGGAAGGAGAGGAGGGAGAGAAGGACCTTTGGTCACTGTGGAGGGAATAACTTACACGCCAGCCACAATAGTTTTCATAGCTATGACCCTTTGACACCATCCAGTAATCCTACAAAAATGACCACATCAAGGGTAATGCTGTTGTTTATCTCCCCAAATCTATTCTTTCTAATTTCCTTAGTAACAAGAGTCCTAACTTTGTTGACACTTTCTAATTGTACACATTTATTGGGTGTGATTGGATGCATTGATGTATATATACATTGTATATTGATCAGAGTAGTTAGCACATCATCCCGTCATGTATTTATCATTTATTGGTGGTAAGGACATTCAAAAGTCTCACTTCCAGCTATTTTGAAATATACAAGACATTATTGTTGATTATAGGCACTCTTCTGTGCAGAACACCAGAACTTATTCCTCCTATCTTATTCTAACTTTGTACCCACTGACTGCCCTTTTGAAAGCCTTCTCCCTACTTCCCCTTCTCCACACTCTCTGCCCAGTCTCTGGTAACCACTGTTCTACTGTCTACTTTGATGAGATCAGCTTCATTTTAGATTATGCATATGAATGAGATCATGCATTGTTTGTCTTTCCATGTTTGATTTATATCACTGCATGATATATGTCTTCCAGATTTATCTGTGCTGTCTCAAATAATAGGCTTTAATTTTTTATGGCTGAGTAGTATTCCACTGTATAGATCTACCACATTTTCTTTATCCATTCTTCTGTAGTTGCACATTTAAGTTAAATCCAAGTTTTGGCTATTGTGAATAGTGATGCCATAAACATGAAAGTACCGATGTCTCTTTGATGTATTGATTTTATTTCCTTTGGATATATACTCAGGATTGATGGATCATATAGTAGCTATATTTCTAATTTTTTCAGGAACATTTATACCATTTTCCATAATGGCTATACTAATTTACATTTCCTTGGATAGCATATCTGGATTCCTTTTTCTCCACATTTTTGTCAATATTTGTGTTCTTGTGTCTTTTTGATAATAGTCATTCTAGCTAGAGTAAGGTAATATTTCAAATCGGTTTTAATTTACATTTCTCTGATTAGTGATACTGAGTATTTTTATTTACCTGTTAGGAGAGAGAGAGAGAGAGAGAGAGAGAGAGAGAGAGAGAGATTGGGGATTGAACTCAGGAGCATTCTACCTCTGAACTACACCATCAGCCCTATTTTATATTTTATCTCGAAACAGGGTCTCACTAAGTTGCTGAGGGTCTCACTAAGTTGTTGAGGTTGACCTTGACTCTGAGATCCTCCTGTCTCAGTCTCCCAAGTTCTAGAATTACTGGTGTGTGCCACCATGCCCAGCTACCTGTTGGCCTTTTGCATGTCTTCTTTTGAGATGTCTATTAAGATCATTTGTTCATTTGTAATTAGGTTATTTTTATTTTTTGCTGCTATAGAAGTTTCATATATCCTATATATTAACCTCTGGTCAGTTATATAGCTTGAAACTATTTTCTCCCATTCTGTCGATTGTCTTTTCGTTCTGTGGATTCTTCCCTTTGCGTGCGGCAGCTCTTTAGTTTGCTGTGGTCCCACTTACCTATCTTTGCTTCTGTTGCCTGTGTTTTTATGGTCACATCTAAAAATCCTTTGCCCTCACCAACACTGCGAAGCATTTCCCTCAGGTTTTCTTCTAGTCACATCATAGTTTGGATCTTACATTTAAGTCTTTAATACATTTTGAGTGGATTTTTTTTTTTTTTTGCAGTACTGGGGATTGAACCCAAGGGCATTCTACCTCCGGGCTACACCCCAGCCCTATTTTTTATTCTTTATTTTGAAACAGTGTCTCACTAAGTTGCGGAGGGCCTCACTAAGTAGCTGAGGCTGGCCGCGAACCCGGATCCTCCTGTCTCAGCCTCCCAAGTACTGGGATTACAAGTGCGTGCCCCCACGCCCGGCTTGAATGGATTTTTATATATGGTGAGAAATAGGGGTTTGGACTCAGAGAAGCCCAACTTTCCGCTGATAATCTTGCCCTCCTAAGCTTTCTCTAGAGCTGTGTGTGATCATGTGACCTGGTTTTGGCCAATGAGACAGAGATGGAAGTATTATATGCCGCTACTGGGACCTATTCTTAAATGACCACATTCCTTCTCCCTTCCTTCATCTTGGTGTCTGGAATTTATATGTGACGGTTGGACCCCTGGTATCCACTGTGGGTCAGAAGAATGAGAACTGACTCCAGAAGGGGGCAGAGAGCTGAAGTCAGCCTGTTTTCCTAGCGACTGTAGAATCACAGTGACAGAAAGCCCTGGAATCCCTATCTCTAAATTTTGTGAGAGCAAATAATAATAATGACCATAAAAAGACTTCCAGTGCTGAAGACACTGTTATTTGAGTTTTTCTGCCACATTCAGTCACACCGAGTCTTAAGCAGCACGGGAAGCTCTCCACCACCACTTGCTTCTAGATCAAACTTAACAGTGGATGAAAGGTCAACCAGAAGGCAGTATGTTCATTTCCTATCGCTACCGCAACAAATTACCACAAACTGAAGCAGCTAAAGGAGCACAGCTTTACTTACCTTAGTTCCATAAGTAAGAAATCCAACATGGGTCTCTTTAGTAGAACCAGGAAGTTGGCTGAGCTATGTTCCTCCCTGGAGGTGCCAGGGCAGGGAATCCATTTCCTTTCTCTTTTAGGGGATCTGCGGAATCTAGTTCCTTGCCATTGTAGGACTGAGGTGCCCCATTTTCTAGCTGGCTTTCAACTGAGCCCCATTCTCAGCTCTTAGAGGCTGCCCACACTGCTTGGCTTGTGGCCCCTTCCTCCATCTTCAGACCAGCAACGGTGGGCCAGGTCCCTCTCACGCTTCCACTGTCTCCTCTCCGTTTATCTTCACACTTCTCTGATGATCCCTGAGCCTCCCTCGTCCCCCTTTAATGGCCCCTGCAATTATGACCCAGGATGACATCCCTATCTTTAGGTAAGGTCTGTAACTTGAATTCCATCAGCAAGGTTCCGGGGATTAGGGGATGGACATCTTTGGGGAGCTGTTATTCTACTTACCATGTCAGAGAACATGAGAGTCCCTCCATGCCCTCTTTCTCCTGTAATTCAAAATCTTGTTTCAGCTGCCCTCCACATTCACAGACGCAATAACCCAGGGTGGGGGGCAGTTTTCCCTGGAAGTGCACATAGAGCCCAGACATGCTCAGGAACCCCTCCCTGTTCAGGAATAATGCACTGTCTTTGCCCATTCCTCTATGTGTAGCAAGAGTGATGTCCCCACTCCAAAAAGACATCCAACGGCCAGGTTTCAGGCCAAATTTGCTGAATGCTGTGAGTCGTTTTCCCATGGGGCTATGCAATGGGGACTAGGGTAAAGACTAGGGTCTCTAACGTTCCTCCAAGCCCAAACCTAAAAGAGTCTGAGTAACTGAAAATTGACTCCGGTTTGCTACTCGGGTTGCAAAATAAAAGTTCCTCATGGATTCTTTCGGGTTAGAGCTGAAATCTTTCAGGTTAGTATGGGAAAATGGGCATATCACATCCAAGGCAGTAATTTCAGAGAGAAGAGAAGCATAAAGAGATAACAAAGGCAATTTAAAGAAAATAAGGGGGGGGGTACCGTCCAGTGATCTGGATGGAACTGGGAAAGGTCACCTTATTGGTAGTCCTGTCCTTGGGGTATCCGCTTGAAGACCAACTCTGGTTTGATCTTTGTTACTTTCTCCCTGAGACCTGGGGACAGGAAGGCATTTCAATATGAAATCACTGAAACAAAAGTTACAAGAGGACAAGAAACCCTGGGTGTGGTGGCACAAGCCTATAATTCCAGTACTTGAGAATCTGCGACAGGAGGATCGCAGGGATGAGGCCAGTCTCAGCAACTGAACAAGACCCTCAACAACTTAGCAAGACCCTGTTTCAAAATAAAAACAAATAAATAATAGAAAGGCCTGGGGGTATAGCTCAGAGGTAGAATGCCCCTGGGTTCATTCTACAATACCAAAAAAGAGGACAAGAACCTTGTCTGTCTTGTTTTTTTTATACCTAGCTCTCAGAGTACTGTCTTTCACAGAATATTTGGCAAATATATACTTGTGTAAATAAATAAATTGTTGATCGTTTGGTTGGTTGGCTGGTTGGTTGGTTAGTTGATGGAAACCCAAGTCCTTCTTTAGGTTTTTCCCCCATGAGGCAAAATTATCTAGTAGTTAAAGCTCGTGCTTTGAAATCAGACACAAATTCAGGTCTCACCCCTGTCACTTATTCTGCCAGTGTGTCCCCTGGGAACTTACTTGAGTCTGTTTTGCTGACTGTAACTTGTAGCCAGTGATTATTATGTGGCTTTGTAAAGTTTCACCAAGATGATAGATGGAGAGTACTTAGTACAGTATTAGCAGTACTCAAATAAATTAGCTCTTAATGTTATTACAAACCCCTGCCGCTGCCACAATGGTCTCCCCTCGATTTTCAACCTTAATTCCCACTACATGCCTGTGTTTCTGTTGGTCGGCTCCTCCCTCCAGCATCTCGTGCATAGCTATGAGCACATGCACAATGACAAATGACAGAGGGGCCATCTTCTCCATGAAGCCACCTGTGCTGGCCCTAGTCCACAGTTACATCCTCACTTTAGGATTCCTGAATGCTAATTAAGTCACCGTTGGGTTTATCACCTTCCAGAGCCTCACATAGTATCTGGCATAATAGAGACACCTGGCACAATTTGGATGGATGGATAGATGGATGGATGGATGGATGGATGGATGGATGGATGGATAGACGGACGGACGGACGGACGGACAGATGGAAAATTAACTTTCTTGCATTCTCTGGCAGCTCCACAGGAATTTCTTATCTTTCTCCCCCTGGTGAAGCAGCATGGTGCTGTACTGCCAGGAGATGCCTACTAAATGTTGGTTGGATGGAGGTGAAGGAGAAGAAAAATCAAGGAAAGAGAAAATGAAGACTAGTCCCCACCTGGACTCATTCTCTTTCCAGGGGGTCCTATTGAAAGGAGCTACTGAGTGGAGAAGCAGGAGGTTGACAGCGGTGCTCTGGACTCTCTCCCAGGGCCTTTTTAGAACAGGAAAGTTAATTATGGAACCAGATTAACAGTTTCTTTTTTGATGCAGTCAAAGTAAAACCAGCAGGATGCAATTTAGCTCTTCCCCACTTTCCAAATAGCAGCAAATTTTCATACAAAACAAAGAGACACTTGAATTGCAAATTACTTAGAGAATCAGCCCACAACCCCAGCGGAAGAATATTTCTGCTGCTTTCAAAGCCAGCTCGTTGCCTTTTCAGGCTTAACTATGTCATGGGGCCTGCACAAAGCCCGGAGCATCTTTCTTGCTGCTTCAACCCTTGGTGGAGCTGGAGGAAGGAGCAATTTCTTTAGGTTTGCTGGCGAGCTCCAGTGTGATGTTTCTGCTCAGAACCGGTTCCTCTTCTGCAGATCATCTCTACTCATGGAACGAGGGTCTCTAGAGGTGATCTCTTTCAGGGGCAGCAAAAGCCATCGCCCCTGAGGTCAGGGACATAATGAATAGAGCGGGTGGTGGATGCAGAGAGGGTGAGCACATGCCTGCCCATCACTGTCCTGCAGGAATTCCAGTTTGGAGAAGTCCATGACCTGGATTTTTCATTAAAATATTATTTTCAGCTATTGTATCTAATAAGTAAAAGGAAATTATAGCCAGGCGTGGTGGCGCACGCTTGTAATCCCAGTACTTTGGGAGGCGGAGACCGGAGGATCCGGGTTCACGGCCAACCTCAGCTCTCTCTCTCTCTCTCTCTCTCTCTCTCTCTCTCTGTGTGTGTCTCTCTCTCTCTCTACCTAGTGAGGCCCTCCGCAACTTCGTGAGACCCGGTTTCAAAATAAAGCATAAAAAATAGGGCGGGGGCGTAGCGCGGAGGTAGAATGCCCCTGGGTTCAACCCCCGGTACCGCAAAAAAAAAAAAAAAAAACAAGGAAATTATGCCAGCTGTTGGTTGGGTATGGCCTATGGGTCACCAGTGTATAACTTCTGACCTAGCACAACTTTCTTATTTGATAGGGAAACTGAGGTCAAGAGAAGGAAATAATTGATAAAAGATGACAAAGTGATCAAATCCTCTGATATCTCATCCATTGCCTGGCTGATGATCCCACTCAGCCTCCCTCTAGTCCCTGATTTAAATAATTTAATTTAAATAATTTCTATATTCTGCAGAGGATTTGGAAGCTACAACAAAGATACAGAAAAATCAAATGAAATAACAGAGGTGCTGTTTTATTTCTGGAGGGACCGAAGACGGGGGGGAGGAACCTGGCTGAGCACAGTTGCTTGCAGAAGCAGCCCCTGGAGGACAGGGGGCCTCTCCACCAGGTGTCCCCAGTAGGTGGTGGAAAGAGAGGGCAGGCTTGAAACCACCTCTGCTTACAGCAGCCAGGCAGGGGACAGAAGACAGCAAAGGAGGCCAGACAGGGAGTGCTGCAAATGAAGCGAATGCATCTTACTTAAATGGTATAGACGCCGCTCAGACTCACCCTGTGTCGTCATGTGGCAGTGTACACAGTGTGGGCTGCTTTTCTGAGTTTTTTCATATGAAGACTGAAACCTTACTTTTCATACAAAAATTTTCAATGGTTAAATGGAGCCCAGTATTTTTTTTTAAAAAATGAGTCAAGCAAAACTCATCCAGAGGTGGGACTGGGGCCCTGAACTTCCACCTTGTGACCACTGCTTAGTGGCTCCCCGGGGGTGCACTGGGCACTGGGGAGGTGAGTCTCCTGGGTGGAGAGTTTGCTCATGATCAGTCCACTCACAGGCCAGCAGAGAAAGGCCTGGTGCTGAGGTGCCCTGTCAGGAGGACAAGGCTGGACATAGATGCGGGGCAGCAGTCCCTGGGAAGGAGGGCTTCAATAGAGCCAGCCCGCAGCTGGGCCATCCTTCCAGGAGAAGTTGTGCTCAATCTACCGCACCTCCCGTGACCCTTCATTTTGTGTTGCGGGTGAGTGTATGCAATCTCTATCTTGCTAAAATAATATAGATTATCTCCCTTGGTGGCCCTGTGGAAGACTTCTTTTTTCTCCAAAACAGAGATGTTCCAAGTCAGTAGAGACAGAAACAAGTGTGTCCATCCTGCATTTGATTCAATGAATCAATGAATGAGTAGAAAGCAGATTGGTGGAAAGAGCCTTTGAATGAGGACGCTGGCCCTCCCCACCCGGACCTCTCTCTGAGCTTCCATCTTGCACTCTGTAGTGGGGAGTTATGATATTTGTTCCATCTCCCTGTATAGGTGAGGATTTTTAATGGGAAGAAACAAAAACCCAACTGGCTTAAGCAAAAAAAAGTGCATATTACTGAAAAGTGCAAGCATTTCAACCACAGCTAAAACTGGGGGTTGAATGGCGTCGGGCTGGGTAGCTTCCACTCACACTGCAGTCTTGACACCCTGCCCCTGGGCCGCCAGCAGCTCCAGGAATTTGCCCTCGCCGTGCTACGTGCAGTAGAAAGAGATCTTTTCTCCCCCTACATTTTCAACACACATTTTAGGACTGACTTCCATTGGCCCGAATCAAGTCCCATGCCCATTCCTGAACCAGTCAGTGTGGCAAACAAGATGTGATATGCCGAGTGGCTGGACTAATCCACATTCTGTAGAGCAATGAGGCATTTGGCTTGGGGTCCACGGGACCGTGATTTCTATTCCGGATGGTGGCAGATAAAATAATAGACCTTATTCCTTGGAAGAAATAAACCATTCCTATTGAAACAACTTCCTGGGAGAATGGCCAGCCAGCTCTATGAAGTTAGTTTAAAGCTGGATAAAATTCTTAATTACTGCCTGATGCCAAGATGAAATGGGACGTTTTATATGTATTTTCTCTCTTGTGTCTTTCAGGCTGGCTTTGACAGGAGAATCAAGACTGACGGGTGACACTTGTTCCAATGAAAGCAGGAGTGTGAATGGTGAGTAGTGTTTCTTATTGTCCATTGGTTGTAGGGCATAGACTCCTCTCCTGTGCCAAGATGAGTTTCATTAAACCACAGTTCCTTCCTCTAATCCATTTAAGCAAGTATCAACTGACCTCAATGTTCAATCATATGCCAAGTATGTGGCTTAAGTTTTCTCTGTTATATTCTCCTGAGCATTATAGGAACTATCAAGATACATATCACGTAAGATGTGATCTCGAGCCAGGCATGGTAGTGCATGCTTGTAATCTCAGTATTTGGGAGGCTGAGACAGGAAGATCGCAGGTTCGTGGCCAGCCTCAGCAACTTAGTAAGACCCTGTTTCAAAATTAAATAAATAAATAAATAAGTAAATAGGGCTGAGAGCTGGGCATGGTGGCTCACAATTGTAATCCCAATACTTGGGAGGCTGAGACAGGAAGATCACAGGTTCATGGCCAGCCTCAGCAACTGAGTGAGGCCCTCCGCAACTTAGTGAGACCCAGTTTCAAAATAAAAAATAAAATAGGGCTGGGGGTATAGCTTGGAGGCAGAATGCCTCTGGGTTCAATCCTCAGTACCACATATAAACAAACAAACATATAAATAAATAAATAAATGGACTGGGGGTGTAGCTTGGGGGTAGAATGCCCCTGGGTTCAATCCCAGTACCTGACTGCAAGTAACAGAAAACAGATTTCAGTTGGCTTACTAATCATTTTTAAAAAGTTATTCATTCTCAGAACAAGTCATAAGGTGGGCAAGTCCACAGATGGGACGTGGAGTAGATCAATCATTTCACCAAGACCTGGGTTCTGACGTCCTCAGAGGACTGTCTCTTCTATGTCTGCCTTTTGACCCACTGTTCCCAAGTCCCCAGCAAGCTGCTACTCACATCCACTTGCCAGAGCGTATCCCGTACCCTTGCAGTGAACTGTGTAACCAATGAGCAGTCTCTTCTCCCAGAGCACATGACTGCGAGGAGGAAAGTGAGCGTCTGAGCAAAATTAAAGTCTAAAAAGGAGAGAGCAGGGATGAAGGCTTACTGTGCAAGCAACTGAGACAGTGCACTCTAAGGTGATGCTATGCGAATCTCAGCGAAGCTTCAGCTAAGACGAAAGCTTGCACGGGTACCTGAGTTCCAAGATCTCCTATATCCAGCACTGCCCAAAAGATAGGTGCTCAGCCTTGGCTGACCACCCCTCCAGTCATGGGTAAAAAAAATTTAAAAAATACATAGAAATACTTTTGACTTTTGATGCTAGAAATAACACCAAAGGCATTATCATTATACCATATGCAGACTGTTTCTCCAATTTGCATAATTATAAACTCCCCCTCAAAGAGTAAACATTGATTGCTGCCAACTTAAAAAAAAACTACAAAGCAGTATTAAATATGCATTGCTAATTTGACTTTCTAATTTGTCTGGGATCTTCACAAAGACGTGCACAACTCACAGATACTGAGTACTTCATAAAACCTTCCACCTGTCTGAAAAGAAGTCAACAGGAAAAGAATAGCTAAATACCAGGTTTTTAAGCTAAAGAATTTGAGTTAATGCTGGGAATTTACCGGTAGGAGTTCATTTTATTAAAATGACTCTCAGATTTATTCTCCTGTGCATTGATTATACCTCTTCAAATATGGGCAATTGCTTCATACAACCAAAGGGAGATAACCTGTTCTTAAGAGGTCTCCATTTGGCTGAAAAATCACCCATGAGTTGGACATTCATTTAGACCATTATAGGAAGTGATTCAATTGTTGCAGAAAGACTTTCCTGCCCCCAGAAGTTTTTCTCTTACTGATCTGCCTCAAATATCCACAAAAATCCCTGAATTTGGCCTTGAAGGTCCCAGCTACAGTATAAATAAGCTATCCGGACAAGGTCAAATATTAAACTACTATCATATTCCTCAACTTAAGTTCATCAATTCATGTCAATGATGACTGGGACTCAGGATATAGATGTATATATTCGCAGACATCCTCCCAGGGTTGTGTTACAAATTACATATATAAATATACGTGTGTGTGTGTGTATCTATATATGATGGAGACACATGATCTACATAAAGACGCACATGTGAACATACATTGTTACATGAGGGAGTCCCTTCTATACAAGCTATTTTATAACCTGCTTCTTAAGCTTGATATATTATAAATGCCCTTCCATTGCAGTGTGTTTGTATGTGTGTGTTTTTACTGCTAATTAATATATTGCTTCTCAGAAATTCATGGTAATTTATTTACTCCATCCCCTGTTGAAGGATATCTATCATTTCTGGTTATGTTTTTACTCTTTTACATTAGATCAAACCGTTCTCGTGTGCACGGCTCTTTCTCTACACATACGGTTATCTCTTTAGTCAAGTTGCTGGAAGGGTAGTCACTGTGTGAGTGAGGGTTCATCGCCTGGGTGCAGGGGACAACCCTAAAGGGCTAGAATCATGGCACTTCTTGTCATGTGGGCTCACAGAGCACAACCCTGTGGATGCTTGGGATCTCCTTGTAGGAGCTTCGGGTCCTACAGAAGGAAAGTGTTAAATGTCAGGAAGGAGAAAAGGGGGGCAAAAACAATAAGGGATTTGCTGATATGACAGGCAATCAGTATGTTTGTTTTTGTGTTTACTTACATAATGTCCATCTGTCCTTTGTTTAGACTGTAAACTCACTGTAGGCAGGAGCCAGCTCTGGTTTTTATGGTTGTTGCTCATCGATATAGAGTCAGTGCCTAGTTTACTTTCATCGCCATGTGTATGTATTCTCTGATTAAAACTGAATGGATTATATAGACCACCTTTGATGAAGGAACTTCTTAAAGCTTTAAGTTTCTAGGGATTGTGTTCTCGCCTCGATCTTATCACCCAACCCTTAGTATTTTTTTTCTATTATATTCTCCATCCCACAAAAATGGAAATGCAGAGCCATACAACTGTAGGTGCTATTCCAGTATCTCAGGGGAAAAGACGATTCTGCCTTGGGAAGTTCTGTATAAGGAGCAGGTTATAGTAAACAGGCCATCCCTGTCAGTCAGAAGTGTATCTAACATAATTCCGTCAACCCCTGGCCTCAGGGCCAACCTGTTTTTATGACCAGCATTTGGTTTATTTTTAATGTTTGCTTCCTTTTCTAAACAAGCTGAGGATCTGTTAGGTTATGAAAATAAAGTCAGGATAGACTTAAAAATGTGATGGATTCTTTTGTGTTCTGCCAGTTTGATTTGCTCCAAAGCACAGAGGAAAAGTAGGATTTTCTCCTTCTTCCCATAAATGGCACTTATTTGCCTTATCTATTTTCAGAAATATTTCACCATCACCATCGCCAGGCGTGGTGGTGCACGCTCATAATCCCAGTACTTGGGAGGCTGGGACTGGAAGATCTGGGTTCGCAGCCAGTCTCAGCTACTTAGTGAGGCCCTCCGCAACTTAGTGAGACCCTGTTTCAAAATAAAGAATAAAAAAGTAGGGCTGGGGGTGTATCTCGGAGGTAGAATGCCCTGGGTTCAATCCCCAGTACTGCAAAAAAAAGTATTTCCCATCATATAATGCAGGGTTTTATCTAAGTTTCTTCAATTCTTGTCATCCTTCCAAGAGCAGTGAGAGTTATTTTCAAGTTTCTAAACTCACTCCCCTTCCCCACCCCCTTGACAAACTGATGACTCCAGAGGCTCCTGGACTTAGAGCAGTATTGCCTTAGAAATCTTTCCTACATCCCCAGAAAGGAAGATAGATTGCTGTTGGCAATTCAAGGAGAGGTCTGCAGATCGACAGCATCATTATCATCTGGTAGCTCCTTAGAAATGCAGACTCCCAGGCCCCACCCCTAAGCAACCTACTGAGTCAGAATAAACATGGTCTCATACATTTTTATACAGCCATACCACCCTGAACATGCCTGATCTTGTCTGATCTCAGAAGCTAAGTAGGGTCGGGCCTGGTTAGTATTGGATGGGAGAATATACATTTTCTCAAGACTCTCAGGTATTTGGTAAGCATGTTGTAGAACTAAAGTTTAATTCTCTGGGGTCATTCACCCTGATATTTTCCTATTTCCAAAATATCTCTCTATCACGGACTCTAGCAGATGTTGCTTGCTCTGTAGTCCTGCCACGGAAGGTCGCTGCTCAGGGCAGCTTCCTTACAATAGTCTGCTAGCATGAAAATGACACAGAGTCTGATATAATAATTTGGAGAGAATTATATTTAATATTTGGGGGGTTGGTGAGGAGATAGATGACAGCTCTCCTGGCCTTCTGTAGACAGTGTCCCTTTTTATTATTCAGGGTTTAAACAAAGCAAATGGCAAGGAGGTCACAAGTTAAGTCTAGGGTGTATCAGTCACAAGCTAAGCCTAGGGTGTGTCAGTCACAAGCCAGGTTTAGGGAGGAGCAAGGTAAGCATTTCAGGGAGAATTGGAGGTCATCAAAGTCCACCTTTCAGTCCCATCCGGTCCAAGGAAGCTTGTCTGCTTGCGGACAATTTCTACTTAGCATGTACTGTGTACATGGTTAAGCCGGTCCAAAATGGTGACCTCATTGCATGGGCTAAGATGGCCCCCAAAATCTCTCTGCTTCAGCCAACAAAATAACATTGCAAAGTATAGAATAAGTAAATTAAAAGGTATTGCTTCCGTAGCTCCCACCATTATTGCATTAGGCAAAGAAAGCCTTTCATTCTGACTTGAAGGGTCTGTTTTCTGCTTAAAAACAAGTACTTATGCAGGGGAGAATTTCATTGATTCCATATCAATCCCCTTTCATTCCTTAATTTGTTCAAAATGGCCCTACAGAAAGTTGCCAGAAGGCAGAATGACTTTGTTGAACTCATGGAGCTAGAGAGTGGCCGTGCTGGGCTTTGAAATTTGGGACCAACCTAGCATGGTTTTGTTATGCTATGTAAAGGAGTCAAGGTGATTGGTGGCTGGGATTGGAGTTAGAACAAAAGTTATGGCATAGCTGCAGCCTGTTTCTGGTCACAGATAAGGTATGGCTCGTGTGTGTGTGTGTGTGTGTGTGTGTGTGTGTGTGTGTGTGTGTAAGAGTATACACACACATGCATGAACTCTGAGCTCCTACAGTTACCCTTTCAGGTTAAAAACTACTAGAAGAGATATTTAGCTGTGAAAACAAAATTAAATTCAGGCAGCAGGAGTTATGCTGGCTAAGTTCTATTTAGTTGTATTTTCAAAAACCCCTGCACCAAGCTCATCTAGGATGGCCAGTGGTGGATGCTGGCTCCTTTCAGCCCCTGGACATGGAGTTCAACTTGGCTGGGTGCAGACAGGCATGGTTGGGAAGACCAAGCCCAGGAGTCTGGCTGATAGACAAGATCACAGCCTGTGACTTCTGCAGAGCTGTCACAGGCCACAGTGAGGGCTGTGCTCTGAGGAGTCGAACTAACTTCAGTTCTGCCTCCCCGATTCTGAAGATTCATCTAAATCTCTACAGGCGCCTGGTGGGTCCAGGGAGCCAGCGATGCTGGCAGTAAGTAAAATGCCTCCAACATGATTTTCCCCCATCTGCTGGCTTTCCTCATGGCTCACAGTCACCAGGCAGCAAGGAGGGAGGACTGTGCAACCCCATGACACTGTGAGATTGTTGACGAGGAGTCAAAACAAGGCAGAGAAGAGAGACTTCCTGCAGAAAACACAGAGGCCTTGCCCTTCACAAACAGACAAAGCCAGACACAGCTGGAGCCTGCACTTAGGTCTGTGCTATTTGCCAAACAGACACTGAGAAAAAAAAACAAGCACTCGACTTGTATTCTGGTTCCCAATCTGGAATTAAGAAACGCAAAGATGCAAGTCCTTCATGGGTCAATTCCCACTGCTCCCCAAAGTAGACTATTACCTTGAGAAGACACAGAGAATGGCCCGGGACTGTGCTGAAGAGAGGGACAGGTTAATAGAGATACAGGTGTCTCTTCTGAGCCTCGCAGCACCAAGAGAGAGGACACAGGTATTTTAAACTCATTATACATGCATACAAATATCCAGACAGATTGCAAGATCTGCCTCAAGTCATGCAGCAATTTAATGCAAGAAAGAGTACTAGAACTCTGGCTACCTCTGCTCCCGATGCACTCCTGGGCTGCAGCTGCTTCTCCAAGGGGATGCAATGATGCTTGTAGGTGCCAGTACAGGCTGAGAAGCACTTGGTCCTCATTAGCTGTCATTATGTTCCTGAGGTCTCCGGTCGCTCTTCCTACACCGCGGAACTGAAGACCGATGTCATTTACTTTGTAGATGTGCCTCCTGGGGTTACACTGCTGAAGTTTCTGCTGAGCCATCGCAGAAGAAAACATTATCCTCAATCCTTAGGAATGTCTGCTGCCTTTTCCTACCTGCAAAGGACAACAGTAAATTGGAAGTCTATATTGCAAATAAAAAGAGGAGACAGTTACAACTATGATAATTCCACAGAAGTTCACACAAGTCTTTATATGGCAAATGGCCCGACAGCCTTCAGACCCACCATGTTGGTTTTTTTTGCAAAGTAGCTTTTGCTGTTGCTAATGGAAACGCCATGCTTTTACCTAGACAGATTCTGCAATTATACAGAGGGAGCTGGCAGGTAAGGCTACATGGGATAGAAATGTTTTCTCATCCTGTGACCACTTGTAGGAGCAGAGGTAGTGCCCTGAAACTCTCTCACCCAAAACCTGACACTGCACTGCTGAAGAATAAACTGAAGATGGGTGGTCAAGAGTCAGGTGGAATTGGGTTTGAGCCTAGATCTGCCACTTTCTAGATGTGTAACACTGGAAAAATCTTAACTACTCCCAGGTCAGTAATTATTCAGCTACAAGATAGAGCTGCTAATTTACCTAACAAATAGCACTCCAAGGACTTCATGGAGCATTCACAGTAGCAGCACCAGCAATAGTAGTAGTAGTAGTAGTAGTGGTAGTAGTAGTAGTAGTAGTAGTAACAGTACTAAGAGAAGTGGTGTTTTTTGAAATATTTTTATTGGTACATTATAATGATATATACTACGAGGGTTCATTGTGACAGATCCATAGATGTACATAACATAAATTGGTCAATTTCATTCCCAAGTACCCAGTACCCTTTTAACAGAGCTGGAAGTGACCCCAGAAATCACCTCAACAGAGGTTCCCAAATCTGGCTGAGTGCTAGCATCAAATGAGATGCTTCCTAAAAACACACATGCTGACCCCCAGACTTGCTACTCATGCCTTCTGCTTCCATGCCTTCAGCATCATAGACATCCCATTCTTTTGATATGCAGTTACAAAGTCTGGCTAGGACTAAAGGATGGTGCTATAACTATTTTTCAAAATCCCTGAGTCTAGGGACCAATCTCCTGTATTTTTCAAAGCTTCTCAAGTGCTTCTTAAGCAGTCAGGTTGGCATCAATCCATAGGATGATCAGGGGAACTGCGATGGCTTGGTGTCGTGTTGCTGCTTGCTGAAGTTCTTCACACGAACGACTCTGGGTCCAAAATTATTTTCAATATCGGGGTCAGCCGAGGAGGAGCCAGGCAATTCTCCTGTCCTTCTGCAGCCAGCACCATTCTTTTATTTAAAGTTTAAACAAAGCATCATAAAAAAAAATGATTAAACAGCAAAGCAGTCACCAGTTAAGTTTAGGGCTACAAGTTAAGTCTAGGGAGTGGCAATCACAAGCTAAGTCTCGGGAGTGTCAAGGTGAACGTTTCAGGGAGAATCGGAGGTCATCAAAGTCCACCTTTCGGTCCCATCTGGTCCAAGGAAGCTTGTCTGCTTGCAGACAATTTCCACTTAGCATGGTTAAGCCAGTCTAAAATGGTGACCTCATCGCGTGGGCTAAGATGACTCTCCCGACAGGGAGCCATTGACCTGAACCCTCGAGGAGCTAAGCAACCAGCATGTCACAAAAAAGACCCATCAGCAAATGGTAATAATATTGACAACAAATACACCCTGAGTTTTTCTGATTTCCAATCTAATAACCTTCTCACCAAGTCATCACAATGAAATTAAAATAAGAACAAGATAGTATTTGTGGTTGTCTTAAGTGTGGCCCAGATGGTCCAGGTCTTCCATGTGTTAGCAACTGTTTAAAGCCCTCAGCTGGTCTCTTACTGAGGACTCGCCCTGTGGATTTCAGTTAGAATGGCAGACCCAGGGATACTTGGAGATCTGAGAGTGAAAGCGCCGCTGGTTTGTCCCAGGCAAGGCTGGCTTTTTAGGACATGGGGCCACAGAGGAGGCTACGTCTGATAGACATCACTTCCAGTTGGCTTTCTAGATAACAGGCATGCTGCCCAGAAGGAAACAAGCAAATCAGAAGACAAAATCTGGTACACAAACCCGTAAGAACTGACACACGCTACAGACATGATCTGAGGAGAGCACTTAGAAGAGCTTGTGGAGCAAAGGGAACCCTCGTCTACTTACTGTTGGTGAAAAGTAAATCAGTACAGCCATTATGGAAAACTGCATGGAGATTTCTCAAAAAAACTAAAAACAGAACTACCATACAGTCTAGCAATCCTACTACTGGGTATTTACCCAAAAGATTTGAAACAAGTATGTCAAATAGCTACACTATTAGCTATTAGTAGTTAGTCACAGTAGCCAAGTTATTGAATCAACATAACTGTCCATCCACAGATGAATGATAAAGAAAATGTCCTATGCATATGCACGATGGAATATGCACTATTCAGCCTTAAAAAGGAAAGATATTTTGCCATTTGTGACAACATGGTTGGAATGCATTATGCTAAGTGGAATAAGTCAGGCACACTTATATGTGAAAAGTGAAATAATCCAGCTCAAAAGAAGCAGAGAGTAGAATGGCGATTACAGAGGCTGGGGAATGGTGGAAATGGAAGATGTTGGTCCAAGGGTACAAAGCCTCAGTCAGACAGGAGGAATAAGCTTTTATTTTTTAACTTTGAAATAATTGCACATAAAGGTGAATATAGTAAAAAATAATGCATTTTAAAATTGCTAAGAGAATAAATCTCAAATGTTCTCACCACAAAAAAATGGCATTTGAAATGATGGATATGCTAATTTGTTTGATGTAATTATTCTGCATGTGTTCATAAATCATAACATCACTTTGTGCCCCATAAACACATACAAATATATTTTTTATCAATTTACAACTAATAAAAAAAGAGCTACTTTTCCTTGAGAGCCAACTTTGTGCCAGGAAACGTGCTGAGTATTGAGACAAATTTCTTCAGCAGCCTTAGAAAGGGCAGTGTTCTCGTTTATCCTTGATTTTTATTTGACCTTGCTTTTTATGGATCATCACTGTAAGGATAAGTAAATGTAACCTTGAGAGGTAGAATACACGTCTGAGAGGAACATAAAGACATATCAAAAAGTCACATGGAAGAATTCTACCTTTGCAAACAAAGAAAATTTTGTTTTTTAAAAAATGCCACAACTGTTAACAATGACTTTTCCTTTAAGTAACAGAACTTTTGTGGTGTTCCATATTCCGCGATGTTCTGTTTTTCTCAGTTGTAAAATAAGGACTCCTAATGCGCCCACTTTGGAAGGTCATGAAGACCAAATGAATTAATGCGTATAAAGCACTTCGCAAAATGCACACATCATAATTATTCAGTGAATGTTAGATATTGTGATAATTACTATTACACTGTGGGTTTGCTTTTTATAAGCAGTAAAATCCACTCAAATTTAACAGTGAAAAATATGGTAAGTGATTCAGTTGAGAGCATTTATATATAATAAAAATGTTATATTTATATAATTATTGCTACATTTAGGGGTCTGGGTATTGTATTCATTTTTTTGTGACTGTGTCACAAATTACCAGAAACCTCAAAGCTTAAAACAGTCCCCATTTATTTGTTTCTTCTTGTTGTTGTTTTTTGTAGTACTAAGAGTTTGAACCCAAGGGTGTTCTTCCTCTGAGCTACACTACCAGCCCTATTGTAATTATTACTATTATTATTATTATTATTGAAACTGGGTTTTGCTATGTTGCTAAGGGCCTCACTAAATTGCTGAGGCTGGCCTCCAATCTGTGATCCTCCTGTCTCAGCCTCCCCAGTACTGGGATTACAGGCGTGTGCCACGATTTATATTACAATTTCTACAGAAAAGAAGTCCAGGCGGAGCATGGCTGGGTTCTCTGTTCAAGGTCTTATAAGCCTGAAATCAAGGTGCCCACTGGGTTGTGCTCCCTTCCAGAGGCTCTTGGAAATAATCCACCTTTAAACCTATTCAGATTATTGGTCAAGTTCAGTTCCTTGCACTTATAGCATGCAGGTTCCCATTTCCTTGTTAATTGTCAGAGCTGGGACTATTCTTAGCTCCTTGAGGAGCAAAGTACAGTTTAGGAGGAGCTGTAGTCCCAGCTTAGCTCCTAGAGGAGCTAAGAATTCTTTGCATGTCTGTCCATCCATCCATCCATCCATCCATCCATCTGCAAAGCCAGCCATGGAGTATCCTTCATGCTTCAAATCTCTCCTGCCAGGAGGAGCCCTTTGGGAGGTTCACCAGATTGGTCAGGTGCATCCAGGTTAATCTGTGTTGGATCTTAATAAGTACATGTGTCAAACCCCTTCCCAGCAGTACCTAGAATCATATTTAATCCAGTGAATGGAAAAAGGTATGCGTAAGACAGGACCCAGGAATCTTGGGATCATCTTAGGATCCTTCCTACTGCAGAATCATTTTCTCATTTACTCTGGCTTAGATCAAAGCAAGAGGAGACACAGAAGTCATGGGCAGGATGAGGACTATTGTTAATAATATTTTACTGTATACTGGAAATTTGCTAAGATTTGGGTGTTCTTATACCACACACATACAGGTAACTATGTGAGATGATGGATATGTTAATTTACTTGGCTTGATTTTCCTAAGCATCTCTCTATGTATGTGTGCGCGCGCGCGCGCGTGTGTGTGTGTGTGTGTGTGTGTATCATGTTATATACCTTACCCATACACAGTAAAAAAACAAAGATGCGTGTCTCTTTTATGTTAAAAAGGATGGCACAGTAAAATAATGAGGATGACTTTTTATGTGTAATCCATAAAATATTCCTTTATGATTATTCTCATGGTTTTATAACCATGCCCCCATAGGTGGGTACCCAAGATCCTTAGGCAGCACTTAGGGAGAATGAAGGTCAAAGATGCTAATGATACTGTATCATTAAATAGTATTTAGGAATAATTCCAACCCTCCTCAGGACTGGCCATAGCCTACTTAACCTTTTAATGCCTATTTTATCACCTATGTAAGAAAGAGATGAACATTTGCCTCTCAGGGCTGATTTGAGAGATTAAGGATATGGTTTACATACATGATAATGCTGATGAGCATCTGTCTTTTCTTGCAAACTTAGCAGGAGCAGGAACTGTGCATACTTGAGGGCATTGTGGTGCTCTCAATTGAAGGTGTGTGGTTTCAGATCAATCCCAGTTCTGTTTCCTGTAGCAAATTTATTAACTGCTCAGAGCCTCAGGAACTTTAGAGAGTGGTGACAAAAAGGATGACGACAACATAGCTATGGACCTAGTTCATGCTGTCTGCCTGGTATATGGTATGTGTTCCGGTCAGCATTCTCACAGCCATAATCGAAAGACCTGACCACGTAACTTAGAGGAAAGAAGATTTATTTTCTTACAGTCTGGGGCTCAGTCCAGGTGAGGCCGGGGACTGCGGATCTCAGGGCATGGCGGTGGGGGGTGGACAGAGGGAGAGCACATGAGCTGTGCTCCTCACATCATGGAGGCCGGAAGCAAGAGAGAGAGCAGGGGGAGGAGGAATCACATATAACCTCCAAGGCCACACCCCCGGGACCCACCCCCTCCAGCCAGCCACACCCTACCAGCCTACTGGGTACCACCCAGGGAAATCCATTCCACTGGATTTATCTGCTTCTGGGATTACAACCTTCATGACTCAATTACATCAGCTCCAAACATTAATAAGTGAGCTCTTTAGGGGACATTTTACACCTAACTATAACTGATATGCTGGTATGTTGATACCAGCTCTTTCTAAACCTGGAGGCATTTAAATGACAGCTTTGTGATTTTTGCAAAAACTGCAAACCATCTACTCAACAGTTGATTTAATGTTCTTTAAATCAACTTTTTTTCTTATCTATGAAATCATGGTTCTGATGTGCTTCTTTCATTTTTTTCTAAGAGCATATTGAAATAAATGCTTAGCCATTAAAATAAAACTGTACTGCCCCAAATTACCGTACGTGCCTCTTGTTGGGATGTGCCACAATGAGAAGACGAAAGGCCCTTTTAAATGAAAAAGAGCATTCCTGGGGGTCCCTGATGCAATAGACTGAGAGCTACCCATATTTTACATAAGTTTGGATTTGAGAGTGCCTTGGAAGGGAATTCATCTGATTTTTTAAATTAAATCTAAGAAACAGAAAAAAAAATGTGTTCAGTTACATCAAAATGAACATATGCCAGGGCCTGACCTCACACTCAGACAATCCTACTTCCAAGGTCCATATTGTTCACAACACAACAAAACAAATGGGTGTCCTGAGGAGGTGGGAGGGACAGAGAACAAGGAAAGAAATGCAGAGGGGAAATGATGCCAGTGGGCATCCAGAGAGAGAAAAAGAAAACACATAGGAAGGAAAGACGGAGGAGGATTTGGTAAATTCTTAAGTGATTATGGACTTTCAGTCCCACCCCATGCTTGGGCTTCTATGGCTTTGAATTGTAGTTTCTCCTATCGCTGCTCTTTGTAATGTTGTTTAGTTGACTGATAACTCTTAGACTGTTCTTTGCACTTTTAGAACTGCAGTAGGAATCCAGGTGACATGGCTGCCCCAGGTCAGAGTTATGAACTGTGCAGCATGCTCGTCCTCAGCGTAGCCTGATTCCATCATCTCCAATGCCAAGCTGGGACCCTTCACTCCGAGCCTCTGCCCTTGGTCTAAAACCCAGCAACACGAATTGCACTGTGGCAACCTACTGAAAGCGAATGGTTTCCTTTTGCCTTTCTATTCCTTGCTAAGTGGCTCTCGGGAGGTGGATTTCTTGCAGTCATTTGCTTCTACAACTAGAATTAAATCTTCTGGCTTTGCCATTTCCTGTCCCAAGAAGCACAGCCGTGCTGCCTGCTCGGTACCTAGGGAAGAGCACTTCCATTCTATATTTTAATTAGGCCCTGACATCTGGTGCCGACCCTGAGTGCTTATTTGCACACCTGCAGGCTATTGGCTGCAAAGACGCCCAGCCTACGTGGAGATTAGGTGCACAGATGGAGACTGGGTCGTTTAATTTAATAGAGCAATTGTGTGGGCCTTGTCGAATGTGCCATGGTTGTGAAATGTGGGCCCCGTCTCAATTCCAGGTACTCTGCGCTGCTCCTTATGTAACGCACATTTCACTTCTTCTGTCAATCTTCATAACAAACAGCCAGTTCGAACAGAAGCTTGGCAGCAGGGCAGTCTTTGAAACCTTTCCCAGGAGAGGGAGGAGAGGTGGGGTTCTGGGAAGGCACTGAATTTATAAAGACAATGAAATTTGCCAAGGATTTGAAGCATCTCTTCCCTCCTCTGTTAAACAAATGTGTGGTGCAGGGCTGTATCCTTATCTAATGAGCCTTCGCCTTTCCGCGTGCAGCAGGAGAGGCACACCTGGAAGGACAGGCAGGCAGCATGATGGGAGATGGGCAGAGCGGCCACATGCACACTTGTGTCTCCAAGACGCAGGGAGGCCACATCGCAGCTCTGGAGCTCCTGTTCAGAGCCTCATTGCTTGTGTCTGTTTTATTTACCACCATATCCACTCTACCTCTCGTGGCCAGGACAGCTCATGTGTTCAATAGCCACAACAAGCAGTATTTCCAGACCTCTGAGACCCAGTAGCTTCCTCCTGGAACTTCTCAAAGCTTTGGGCCCACCCTGGGTGACTTGAAGGAAAGTTCCACCTGTTGGTTGTTCACTGGTTATAAAACTAGGATGTTCTTAATTGGCTTATCGTGTTTCCTAATTATCTCTTGCATGCCCATGGGATCCAGCTAGCTTACCTTTTACCAGGGCAGGCAGGCCACTTGTAACATCCTGGCAAATGATACAAACCGGAATAATGCCTAAAGTTGTGGTTCTGAAGAAATGTTGGAGAGGGAATTCATATGGGAAAGTGAGAGAGACTTTGCTTTAGCTCTTGCTGTGTGGGTAGGCAGGGTAATTGCCAGAGTCTCCCAGATGACAAAGAGGAATGGGAATGTAAAACGGTCAGCAACATGGATTACAGGCAGACCTGGCTTACATTTGTAGCTTTGCCATTTTCCAACTATATGAAATTTAGGCAAATAGCATAATCTTTCTAAACCTTAGTTTTTTTTAAGGGAATGATTAAGATGATGTCACAGGACTTCCAGAAATAAGTAGGATCACAAGAGACAATATGTATAAAGGCTTTCGGAAAATCCCAGCTATATAATAAATGCCTAATAAGGATGATGGGAGAGAAGAGAAGAATAGGGACAGTGGCAACTTTGACCAAGACTCTGAGTAGAATATTGGCCCAGCTGGAAAACAGGGAAGAGACTCGGGTTCTTGGGGAAAAGCTTGAGTTGTGGGGATGGGGGCATTCAAGTCAGGTGGCATAGGGGAACAGGTTCAAGAGAACTGTGAGGAAATGCTGAAACATTCAGGACAAGAAAGGGAAATTTTACTTGCAAAGCATGTAAGGCAGTCTGTCTTCAAAAATTTGGGCTCACCAAATGTAAGACATAGTATTTAAGGGAATGAAGGGCAGAATTACCAAGGATAGCAAGTTTACATTTGTCTGTTCACATCAGAAGAACAACTTTCTATTGCCATTACCATATTTACAAAGGTCAGGACATATCCACAGACAGCATAGCAGAAATCCAGGGCATAACTGTTTTGTTGGAAAGTCAAGGATTAAATGACATAATCAAGGTCCCAATACTTTGGGGACAAGGATCAGTCAGGGTAACCTGTTATCTTTGGATTTCCTGAGGATGTGCCCCCTACTTCATATTAGGATCAAGTGTCAGTTTTTGCTTCTCCTAATGTGGTAGATATAATTCATTTCACGGCCACAGATGTCATGGCAAATGGAGAACCTTGGAATCAGACAGACTTGGGTTCAAATTCTAGACTTTACATGAAGTGGTACTGTGCACTCAGACATGGTGCCATTTAGGAATGAAGGTGCTATTCAAAGTGTGAATTGTCATGCCAGAAGAGACTTTGAAAAAATTATGGATTGGTCTACCAAACAGATACCAGGCAAAGCTGTCCTTATCATGAAGGATACAAAATACTTATTGGTGGCTGTGCCTAGAATTCTATTCAGAGTCAGATAATAAGGCAAACTCAGAAAATAATTAGAGCTGAAAAGGGCCCTGAAAGGCAAGTCCAAGCTTCTTCTAAAGATTCTTGAATTGTGATGTTTTTTATAATTCAAAAGGAATTCTAATGATCACATGATAATTCATTATGGATTGGGTTTTTGCTTTGATATTGGAGTTAGAGAGTCTGGGATTCTCAGAGGCCCAAATCCAGCTAATCATTCTACCACTCTGAGTTCCCAAGAAAATCATCTGTAATGGCTAAAAGCAGAAATAAATGGAAAGTACTGTATCAACAATAGCTGTGAAAATGTTTCAAAGCTCTGATAAAAAAAAGTTTAGGTTGGATCATAGGGCTTACTGAGACCTAAATTATTCTTCTTACATGCATGTTCATGTGTATATGTGCAGAGACTCTCTCTCTCTCTCTCTCTCTCTCTCTCTCTCTCTCTCATCTCCTTCTCCTCTTTCTCTTTCTCTTCCCCATCTAAATCTTGATCCCAATATTCCAAGACATGCTGGTAAAAAAAGGATGATCAGGCCCCAAGAAGGGCCCAAGTCCTCTCATCCAGCTGAGGGTACTGAATCTGAAAAGAGCGAGGCTAGCAGTCTCTCCTAGTAAACAGGCTACCTACCTCTGTTTACCCCATGGAGACAGAAAGATAGTACATCTTCTCTTCCCTTATAGAAGAACCAGGAGGATGGTGGACAGGGGAAGCTCTCTGACATGGAGAAATATTTCTGGAGTGCAGCTGTTTCTCCCCTACACTACCAGCAATATCCACCCTGGACTACGTAGATACTATTTGCTGTTCAGAGTGCTTGATGTACATTATTACACCTAATCGTCACAGAACCCTATGGTGTTGGTACACACTCAGATTACAGATAAGAAAACTGCAGCTTAGAGAGTCGGGTTCCACCTACTTCAGTGATCTGCTCAGTGTTTCAGTACATACTGTAATGGATAGTCACCTGCTATTGACTTATAATTATAGGAAATTCTCTTTTACCACTGCCCCAACCCTAGGCAGTTTGATCACACCATTGGTAATTTTTATTATGACCAAGTTCCTCCTGCTATTGAAAATGGTGTCTCTCTACAGTCTACTACACTGAGAATTATTTGTATCCTATATAGCACTGATTCTCAAACATGGTGATTTTGCCCCAGCAGACATTTGGCAGTATCTGGAGATAGTTTTAGCTGCCACACTGGGGAGGGACATGCTGCTGGCATCTAGTGGGTAAAGGCCAGGGATGCTGCTAAAATCCTAAAAATGCACAAGACAGTTCCCACAGCAAATAATTGTCTGGCCTAAAATGTTAATAGTAAGGTTGAGAAATTCTGCTCTGTAGCTGTGAAAAGCAAGTTGAATTACATTCTTCATTAGTCTTTAGATGTCTGGAGAGAGCAATAATGTCATGACTAATCACTCCAATCTGCCTACATCCCTGTCCACCCCACACTGATTCTTTAGTCTTCCAATACCTACCTGTTTTAATATTCCCCTTTTCTAACAACAGATTCAGAGCCGGGCGTGGTGGCGCACGCTTGTAATCCCAGTACTTTGGGAGGCGGAGACCGGAGGATCCGGGTTCGCGGCCAGCCTCAGCTTGTGCACATGCTCTCTCTCTCTCTCTCTCCCTGTCTCTCTCTCTCTCTCTCTCTCTCTCTCTCTCTCTCTGTCTCTCTCTCTACTTAGTGAGGCCCTCTGCAACTTCGTGAGACCTGGTCTCAAAATAAAGTATAAAAAATAGGGCTGGGGGCGTAGTACGGAGGTAGAACGCCCCTGTGTTCAATCCCTGGTACCGCAAAAAACAAAAAACAAACAAACAACAGATTCAGAAGGCTCCAGGACTACCCAAGGCACAGTATAATGGAAAACAAAGTCAGTGTTAAATCTGAGATTACCTAGGTTCCATGTCAACTGTCTTCCAACTATATCATATTTAATCTTTCAGCCTATGCTTTGGATATGAAGGTGAATAATACAATGTCTCTCTTCCTACACATTTTATACTCCGATGAACATTAACCCAACATGGTCCCACCCATGTATGAATTACATCCTCTATTGTCATTTTATTTGGTCATGCCTACCGTTAAAGCCCATAAAAAGATTCCCAGAATCAAGATCCTCAAAGGGAAGCATGAATACTTTCATGTCAAATGAAAATCTGTGTATATAATCAGTAGAACAGAAAAGGGAGTCCAAACATGGACCCACCATTGATTTTGGCAAAAGTACCCAGGCAATTCAATGGGGAAATGATAATATTTTCAACAAGTGTATGATTGAATAGTCATATGCAAAAAATAATTAACCATGAACCTTATTTCACACAATAAACAAAAATTAAATTAAAATGTATCATAAACCTAAATGTAAGATTTAAAATTATAAAACTTTGAAAAAGAATAAATCTTAGTGACCTTGGGCTTGGCATGATTTCTTAAATATAATAGGAAAGCATGAGCTGTAATAAAAAAATCAATACTTTGGATTTTATAAAATCATAAACTTTGCACTCCAAAAGACACTAAATTTTGTCCAGAAGACAAAAATTGTAGTTTTTGTACTTTTATTGGTGCATTATAGTCTCACATCATAATGTAGTTCATAGTGATAATGATATACATGCACACAGCACTTGGTGGGCTTTCCCTGGACTCCCTCTCCACTCCCGCCTTCCCCACACAGGGTACTGGGATTGACACTGGTATTCTCACATACGTACATAATGTTGATGGAAGTAATTCCTTCATTGACCCTCCCTTTCCCCCAACCCCTTCACCTAGACTATGTCCCTGGCTTCACTGAAGTTTCTCCTCCATTATCTGAAGTCCCTCTGATATACCGATTACTCCCCAGCTTCCACATATGAGAGAAAACATATGGCCCTTCACTTTCTACGATTGGCTAATCTCATTTAGCATAATGTTCTCCATGTCCATTCATTTTCCTGCAAACAACATTATTTTGTTCTTCTTGATTGCTGAGTAGAATTCCATTGTGTGTATATCTCATAATTTTGTAATCCACTCATCTGTTGATGGACACCTAAGTTGGTTCCATAATTTGGCTACTGTGAATTGTGTTGCTATAAACATGGATATGCATACATTACTATTCTGATTTTAGTCCCTTTGGAAAGACACCCAGGAGTGGTATAACTGGATCATATGATGGATCCATTCTCTATTTTCTTTGAAGTTACTATAGGAGAGCATATGTTCAACACACCAACATATAGGCACAGGTAGAAACTTCTTCAATAAGACCCCCAAAACTCAGGAAATTAAAACAAGAATTAATAAATGGGATGGCATTAAACTAAAAAGCTTCTGCTCATCAAAGGAAACCATCAAGAGTCTAAAGAAAGAGCCTACAGAATGGGAAAAGATCTTGGCCAGCTACCCCTCTGATAGAGAACTAATGTCTAGAATATACAAAATACTTAAAAAAAAAACCTCAGAACTAAAAAAAAATAACCCAATCAAGAAATGAGCAACTTAATTCAATAAATACTTCACAAAAGAAGAGATACAAATCGCCAATAAACACATGAAAAAATGTCCCACATCATTAGCAATTAGGGAGATGCAAATCAAAACTACAATGATATTCCATGTAACCCCAATCAGAATGGCAATCATCAAGAAGTCAAACAACAATAAGTGCTGGCGAGAATGTGGGGAAATAGGAACTCTTCTACACTGTCGTTGGGACTGGAAATTTTTTAAAAAGCAAGCTTTAGGCTGGGAGAAAATATTTGCATGACACATATTTTAAAAAGGACATATAACTAAAAGTATAAAGAAATCATAATAAGGCAAACCACAAAAAATAGAAAAGAGTTATGAACAGACTCATCATCCAAAAACAAATTTGTAGGTGGCAAGTAAATATGAAAAGGTGGGTAATATCTTCATAAAGAAATGCAAACTAAAAGCACAATGAGATATCAGTACAATCCCCTAGAATGGCTAAAAATTAAAAATACTAACTATACCAAGAATTGTCACAAATGTGGAATCATTGTAGCTCTCCTGCACTGCTGGTGGAAATGCAAAATGGCAAAATCACTTTGTAAAACAGTCTGGCAGTTGTTTTTAAAAATTTAATTATATCCACTCTTCAACTAAGTCACTACCTTTGTACTTATCCAAAAGAAAAGAGGAACACACATCTACACAGACTTGGAGACAAATGTTCAGAGTAGCTGAAATGCCCAGTGAAATGTCTATCAACTGTCGAATAAACAAATTGTGCTACATCCATAAAATAAAAAGAACTACTGACATACACAATATGGATCAGTTTCAAAACAATTATGCTGAGTGAAATAAGCCAGACTTCACCATGAAAAAAAATCATACATATTGCAAATAATCTATAGAGCAGAAAGTAAATCAGTGTTTTCCTGGAAGATGGTTAGAGAAAGTGGAGGGCTTACAAAGAGGCAGAGGAAACTTTGGAGGTGATAGGTGTGCTCCTTAGCTTGATTGCATTGATTTCACGAATATATACTCTTGACAAAATACATTAAATTGTGTGTGTGTGTGTGTGTGTGTGTGCATGTGCGTATGTTGTTTTACTTCAAGTATATTTCAATAGAAGTATATAAATGAAATAAAGTACAATAGAATAAAAGGGTCTGTGTCAAAGAGAATATGAAGGTGACCTTTCCCTCCCTCCCCATTTCAGGGGCTGTGGCATCTCTGTCCTGTAGTGCTGAGTGAGTACAGTGGCTATATCAGTGCCTGATTCCTTTAGTCCCAGCCCTGTGAGATCTCCTAACCTCTATCATCTCTAGGAAGACACAGTTATTTTGTGGTCAGCCTGTCCATCCAGGAAGAACTAAAAAGGCAGCAATTTCTTGGATGTTGCACATTGGTGACATTGGTGGCCTTGTCTTGTGTAATCTTTGTCACTAAATGGACTGAGTTGTACCAATCACTTTAGTGTCTAAGGCAATGCTTGGAGGTTGCTTGTGTCAAAATCTGCCAAAAGATGGTATCTGAGCACATCTTTCATTTACCCAGAATCTTGCCCTACATCCATCTTGACTCTCACTTCGCATCTTTATTTGCGCACCTGATTGAATGTCTTTGAAAGCTTATTTGTTTTGACTTTTCAATGCCGCGTTCATGATCAAGAAACAGTGAAATCCTGAGCCACATAAAGACCACGATTTATCAAGACAGATTTATTTCCTGGTAACCATCTTCGAGTTAGGAATTTACATGGACAGTATTTAGGAAAATGGTGATAATGCTCTTCGACAGGTTTTATCCTCTTAGCATCAGTTTTCTCAATGTCTATACATAATAAATAGAAAGTGGTCATAATTTATATTGTACACAACAGGCTGCCTGTATAGTAGAAATTATCAAAAACTTTGGACCCAAATCCTGCCTCAAAATTCATTTAATGAATTTTTGACTTGTGTAACCTTGGGCAAGTTTCTTAACTTCTGTCGACTTCAGTTTTCTGTACTGCAATGTGGGATAATTGTTCTAAGGGTTTAATAGAATATTCTCTTTAAAGAACTTGACACAATAAGAAATCATAGCTCAGATCATGGGATGTGAAGCCCAGCAGTCTACGATTCCATCATGACCTACCCCTCCTACTCTTTAACACTCAGTGCCTGTTTCCTCACCTATAAAATGAAGACAATAAAAGCATCTGGCTCATAAAGTTAGTATGTGGATTAAATTTGTTAATTCATGTAAAACATTTACAGCAGTTTCTTGCACAAGATAGGGACACAAGAAATGTTAACTGACATCGTCATTATAATTGCAGTTATTTGTTATAATGTCTGTCACATAATAAATGTTGAATAAATGTTTTCATTTGAACCTATTTGGTTTTCAAAACCACTTCTGTTCCATACAGTAGCCTCATCAGTATTTCCCAGAGATTTCAAATGTTGTTCAGATCACAGTCAGAATAACAACTTTTCCTATAAGTTAGTGAGTGAGTATGTATGTGTTTTGCTCAGCAAAACAAATAGAATAATAACTAATGTGAGATTTTAATTATCATGAATTTCAGTGGTGCTGCTTTGTAAATCAAAGCTAATTGATTCTAAGTACTTGCTACTTCTTCGATCTTTCTACCCGTTCAAGAGCAAGCATGCTATGATCTGTATGAACAGGAAGGGTACTTCTAGAAAGGGTATTTTGAATCAACAGAGTTCCATCTACATGTTCCAGGCCAGGAGTTTAGACTTACCGTACTGAGTCGCACCGACCGTATGCATCGTAGATCGGGCTTCATGTTTCCTCACTGTGATGTTAGATAGAGCACAGCTTCTTTTTTGAATTGAAGATGTTTGTCTTAAAAATCCTGTGGAGCACTCCTTAATCGTTTGGGTTCAGGAATTTAATTGGCTATTCTGTAAAGCACTACTTTTATTTAGCTAAATGCCTGGTTTTCAAACCTAAGTTTTCTCATACTAAATCTTGCATGGAAACATAATTCACAAAGCACAAAACAAGAGCTGAGAGGTATAGGGTAGAAAAATGAAGTCATTGATCACCCAACACCCCCCCACACACACACACACACTTGTTCTCTACAGTTGGCCCTAAAGTGCTTTTTTATTTTTTATTTTTGGCAATATTGGGAATTGAACACTGGGTGCTCTACCACCGAACTGTACCCCCAGCCCTTTTTATTTTGAAACAAGGGCTCACTAAATTACCATGTGCTGGCCTCAAACCTATAATCCTCCTGTCTCAGTCTCTCATGTACTAGGATTAGAAGCATGGGCCACCATGCCAGGCTACTAAAGCACCACTAAGAAGTGCCAAATGTTTTCCAAATCACAAATTGAAAACTTTTGCCTAAAGTAATTCTCTTCACTCAGTTTTCCAAAGAAGCCACCTGATCATTGTATTTGCACATTTTATGAAAAGCCCACATCACCCTTGACTTTTCTGGTTGTGCCTTAATATATTTCAACCATATTGATGTTAAGCCATCTACTTTTTCCAAAATGATAAATTCAAGCAGGGTATGGTAGTGCACACCTGTAATCCCAGTACTCAGGAGGCTGAGACAGGAGGATCTTAGGTTTGAGGATAGCCTCAGCAATGTAGTGAGACTCTCAGCAACCTAGCGAGACCCTGTTTCAAAACAAAATAAATAAATAAAAGGGGATGGTATGTAGTTTGGAGGTAGAATGCTGGGTTCAACCCCAGTACCAAAAAAAAAAAAAGATATATCCAGGGACTGGGAGAGTACCTCAGTGGAGGAGCATGTGGTTAGCATACTCAAGGCACCAGATTCAACCCCCAGCACTCCTGATAAACCCTGACTTATGAAGATATCGTAAGTCAGAAATGCATTTAATACACTTAATCAAATCTGTATCATAGTTTAGCAGCACAGCATGCTATAGAGTATGGGTTATTTACCTTCATGATCCTGTGGCTGAGTGGGGACTACAGTTTTCTTTCACTGCCCAGCATCACAAGAGAATATCCCACCTCATTGTCCAGTAATGATCAGAATTCTAATTATAACTGGTGCATGGGTATTGCTTGCACACTATTATAAAGTCAAAAAATTATAAGTTGAACCGTTATAAGTGAGTGACTATCTGTAGATCAAAAAGCCACATTACCAGCTCTTCCTCTATCACTTTAAGAATTCAAGGCGGGGGAGAGGCTGAAATTTTCGAGATTCTTTTATCTGAAAAGATACAATAAAAACTTTGGAATGGCCAAAGTCCATGAGATCATCATGGGGTTGGTAAGAAGGAAAGTGGGTTTGTTCATCTCCTTCTTCACAAGTGGTTCTAGCTAGCAGTATTCCTCTTTAGAGCTTGAAAATAAAGATCCAGGCAGAGTATGAGAATTTACTACTGCAGCCAATGTCAATCAAAAGTAGAAATCATTTTGCAAGAGAGAGCAAAGATGATAAAGCCATGAATGTCACTACTCATTTCATCTTAGGTTGGCAAATCTATGATATGTGTGCTCCCATTGCCTCCTCCAATGCCCAGGCAGATGACCAAGGTGTAGGTGCTCAGAGTCCTGCACAACACAGCACTCCAGGCAGCCACTACCAATAATTAATCAACATCAGCAGGCTATTTGAAGCCTTTCTGCCAATGGTCCAACCACCATATTTCATATATGGGGAAAAAGGTGGGCAATTTGCCCAGCATTGCATGTCTCATTGGTGACAAATGACCGTGTCCACCCACCAACACAACTCTGGATCCATATCACTGAACATGTTAGAAGAATTCTCAGACCCTGTTTGAATATTCTTGTGTTCTTCCTCCCATCCTCCGTGCTGGGAGCTCAGGAGATCTTTGCAGGCTTCTTCTAATCCTAAAGTTGTTGCGTGGTGTGCATGCCCCGCGGTCTTCTAAAATTGCTGTATATGGGAGGTAGCATCCTGCGGCGGTTCAGAATGCAGGCTTTGCCTGACCAGGTGTAACGAGACTGCTGTTTCTGCTTGGCTGCTCACATGCTGTTAGATTTCCAAAATACAGTCTAGACTTTTTGGACCTCCTTTGTTTCATGTATAGAATAAACACCCGCACCCTCACAGGGATGCTGTGAGATTAGATCATACACTGCATTTGAAAATGCCTAGCACAAGACCCAGAACTTATGACATAGAATATTTAACCATAGAAGTTTTCCTTTCTCCCCTTCCTTCTTCCCTCTTCTCTTCTTGTTTGCCCCACAAGCTGTTAACACCTCATCCTTAGGCAAGGGGCTTAGCCTTTCTAAGCTTCTTTCCTTGTTTTCAAAACAGGGATCACATTAGAACTGACCACCCTGTGCTGTGAGGAGTAAAAGATCATATCAGCAGCAACAAACTCCACTCACAACCTGGGTACGGGCTCCATACATAGAATCTTCTGAAAGACTAGTATCCTGTGCTTAAGTGTCTAGCCCTAGAGACTTTTGGCGTGACCATTTGTGTTATGGCCAGTGATGGTAGAATGCAAAAGAGTAGCTATTGCGGGCTATAGCAGATGCTGCTTGCTCCGTAGTCCCCGCCAAGGAAGGTCACTGCTCCAGGCAGCTTCCTGAAAATTGTTCCGGAGTCCCCGCCGTGGAAGGTCGCTGCTCCAGGCAGCTTCCTAACAATAGTTTTCTTGCACAAAAATAACACTGAGTCAGATATGATAATTTGGAGAAAAATATATTTAATATTGGGGGGATCGGGAAGGAGATAGATGACAATTCTCCTGATCATCTGTAGCCAGTGTCCCTTTTTATTAAGGGTTTAAACAAAGCAAATATCAAGGAGGTCAAGAGTTAAGTTGAGGGTTACAGGCTAAGTCACAGGGAAAGGCAATCACGAGTTAGGTTTAGGGAGTGACAATCACAAGTTAAGTTTAGGGAGTGGCAGGTAAACATTTCAGGGAGAATAGGAGGTCATCAAAGTCCACCATGCAGTCCCATCCGGTCCAAGGAAACTTGTCTGTTTGCAGACAATTTCTACTCAATATGTACTATGTACATAGCTAAGCCAGTCCAAAATGATGTCCTTATTCCATGGGCTAAGATGGCTCCCAACAAGTAGCTACTGTGAGAAGGCTCAGCTGTCTCTTGAGATGGAGTACTTGTGTGGTGAGCAGGATAGTGTCTTAGTCCGTTGCTATAACATAGAAATTCATTTAGCTCACAGTTCTAGAAGTCCAAGAGCATGGCGCCAGCATCTTCTAGGCTTACAGAGAGGGTCTTCTGGTGGAAAGTGGAAGAGAAGCAGGTATGTGAGGAAAACAAGTCACATCATGAGAAGGCACGAGAGAGAGAGAGAGAGAGTGTGACTGGGGATTGAACACAGGAGCACCCCAACTCTGAGCTACATCCCAAGCCCTCTCTCCCTACCTCTGTTTTAAATTGTGAGACAAGATCTTGCTAAGTTTCCCAGGTTTGCCTTGAACTTGCGATCCTGCTTCCTTAGCCTCCCAAGTACAGGTATGTGCCACATGCCCAGTTTATTTCACCTTGGAACAACTTGTTCTTGGGGTAACTAATATAGCCCTGTAAGACTGAGGGCTAGATTACTCACTCCTGGAAGATGGCAGCAGCCTATCCATGAGGGACTCACCCCTGTGTCCCAGACTCCGCCCACTTTCCCCTAGGCCCCACCTCCCAACATTTACATGTTGAGGAATTAAACCTCAGCATATGTTTTGGTGAGGACAAACTGCATTCATACACAGCAGACAGTCATTGGATTATAAGCCTGAGGACCTGGATTCTTACTGAGCCTGCCATAATCTTCCTCTATGACCTTGGCAGGTTTTGTAGCCCCTCTGAACTCTGGGGTTATCTGCCATGTCCACCTCACTGCACTGGCAACCCAAAGGAGGAACTATCCAGGGAAATCTAAAGGTACTACACACAGAAGGAACTGTATTCTGTTTTCCTTTTTCCTGGAATAAGAAGTGGGAAATGTATACCCTGGGACTTATCTGGCTAAAACTTACATAACAACTATTTTGTTGCATGCCCAAGTGCCTTATGATGTGGCACTTTAACTTAAAAATTGTAAATGTGACTTCCCTACTCAAAGCCAAGAATGTCTCTGAGCAGCTATCTCTAAGTCCTGTGCATATAGCTGGTTAGAAGATTGTATACTAATTCTTGGCCTCAAAGAATCTTCTCCCCATGTTATGGTAAAGACCTCATGTTCGGAGAGCTCCTGAGTGATCACAGATCATGACCTAGTTCATCCAGGATAAAAATGTAACATATATCTTCCCTTTTTCCTGTTCCTCTCCACAAACAGGTGCATACACACACACACACACACACACACACACACGCACACGCACACGCACACACGGTATACACACACGCATACACACACACTCCTCTCTCCACACCTCTTGTGTCAAATATTTTAGAATCCCTCCTGCCAAGCCTTTGTGAAGCTCCTCAGTGACCAAAGAGAAGGTACCAATGACATGTATCAGTTCTGATGGACCATTTTGACCAGTAGCAAAAAGTTTCCAAAACAGTACAAAAGCACTAGGTAATTGAGACCGAGTCCTTTGGGCTCTTAGGTATCCTGCAGATGGTAGGATAAATTCTCATATCTTGCTAGTTATAGGAAAAAAGATATATTTCCCCTCTACAAAAGAAACTGAAAGGACTAGACCATTATCAGTTACCATGGCAACTGAGATCCACTACATGCTTAGTTCATTCTGTCACAGTGGAAGGCTTGAGGGAGGAAAAAACCACTAAGCTCCTCTGTTTTTTGTCAAATATTTCGAAGCGACATTTCACGGCATGAGCCTGAAACTCCTTTATAAGAGCAAAAAGGAGAAGAGAACATGATAGGGAGAGAAGGGGGGTGTAATGAACCTGGAACAGTGAGGATGTGTTCAAGAGGAACGGACTGTGGCCGTGTGGTCACTGCCAGGGAAACTGAGAGGGGAGGAAAGAAATCAATAAATATTTATTGAGTGTCTACCCCATGCCTAGTGCTGTGCTTAGTAATGCACATCCTATGACCTCACAGAGCTCTGTGTCTGGAGGAGAAAGACAGTAAACAAGCAATTACAATATGAGGGACAGGGGCTGAGGCTGTGGAGCATACGTACAGGGTAGAATGGGGGGAGGTGGCAGGTGATACTGGCACAGGTGTTTGTGGGGATGGGTGGGTGGAATCAACATTTCCCATAGGCAATGTCTATGCTGGTATCTGAAGAATGTGCATGTGTGGATGGGGAAGACCAGGTGCAAATATCCTGGGGCATTCCTTGTTGAGCAAAATGTGCAGAGGCTTTGTAGAGAGAGAAACCTGGGGTGTGGAGGACTTCAGGAGTTCATTATGGCTGGAACAAGTGTGAGACAGCTTAGAGGGAGCTCAGCTGGGGAAATTAGCAGGGACTACATTGTGATAAGTCATATTTGGGGGTTTGAAATTTATCTGGTAGGTGATTAAGAGTCATTCAAGTATTTGATGCAGGTTTGTGACAAAGTCATACCAGCAGCAGAATGAAGGCTGGTTCTGAAACCAAAGAGTAATGGGGCAGGGGAGGAAAGATGGAACAGATGGTAGGATAAATTCTTATGTCTAGAAAGAGTCTAGAAGAAGAAGAAGAGTTCAGCATTGCACTACTGCCAGGACTGGTAGCAATGGGGGTGGAGCTATGCAAATGAACTCAAGAAATTTAATGAATTTAGAACCAAGAGTCCTTATTGAGATGAAAGAGAGAGAAGTGAAAAATGAAGCCCGTGTTTTTGGGTGACCAAGTGAATAGCATGTCATTCCCTAAACGGGTCAGAGACGGGGAAGCAATTTGGAACATTTCATTGTTCACAGTGGAGTCAAGTTGTCTGGGTCATGTTAAGCCATTAGAATGGCACTTACCAAGCTTTTGTGTAAGATCGTGCATGTTCAGAGGTTGAAACAGGTCTCATAGGACACTACGAGAAGGGGACATGGTTAGCTTAGGATGTGTTTCAGTCAGCTTTATTACTGCTGTCATCCAAAACACCTGCCCACCACAACTTAGAGGAAGGAAGATTTATTTGCTCACAGTTCTGGAGATTTCAAGGGTTCAGTCCATGTCAGGCCAAATTACATTGGCAGAGCTCACAGCATGGAAATGGGAAGCAGAGAGAGAGGGAGAGCAAGGGCTCTGTTCTCCCATTACAGAAGCCAGAAGCAAGAGAGAGCAAGCAAGGGGATTCAAGGACACAAGGACTGCTCCCCAAGGCCACACACCCAGTGTCCCATCTCCTCCAGAAACATCCCACCTGCCTAGGTTACCACCCAGTAAGTCCATTACAATGGATATATGAGCTCTTTCAGGGGACATTCCCTATCCAAACCATAGCAGAATGTTTAGCTTAAGATACTTTACCTAGAGGAATTCTAGAAGAAGAGAAGCTGATGACCCCACCATTGAGAACATAAGAGCAACCACAGCAAAAAATTTCAGAACATCTTCTTTGTCTCTGTCTTCAATCAAAACCTTCCACAGCTACCTGTACATGAAAGATGGGAGTGGTTGGTGGTCTTTAGCCTTGGAAGGAAGAAAGTTAATTCCTCTTTTTTTGTTGTTTTCTCTCATATTCAGGAACTTGGCTCTTGAGTTCAATACTCTCAGTCAGGTTTGGAGAAATTGATAGTGAAAATTGCCCAAGTATTCATGATGGAATCTAGCAAGGATGGGGTGTGGCCTATGTGAGTTGTTTCTGACCAGCTTGATGGCTCGAGGACTCAATCTATGACCCTCACGTGGGCTCACTTACCTTCTATTCTCTCTTCTAGAAAGGCCATTGCTGACCCCTCCTCTTCTCCCAGCGGTCCTCAGGCTTGCTTCAAACGCTGAATTCATCCATACAAACAGCCAGGTGAGAGCTTGACTTGTGTCATTTTTAAATGCCAGGGATGTATGTGAAGTGGAGGGTTTGGGTTTGAGTCATGTTTGGGTAGCTGACATGTTGAACTTAAGCAAGTTGCTTAAACTCTCAATTTCTTTCTCTGTATTGGAGGGATAATAGCACCAATAGTTGGTCCCACCCCAACAGGTGGTAATGAGGATTGGAAAGAAGTGTAGAAACAGAAAAGGACAGCTGGATTGTAGAAAGAGGAGGAGTGGGCCCCTACTTTCTTCTTGCTGCTACCCTGCCATGTACACATAGACCTGTGTGGGAATCGTTCTCTCAGGGGAACCTTGAATCTTCTGCAAGAGGAAACAGTCTGAGAAGATAGAATTCAATGTGCATAATGGAGCTACCACTTCCACATGTTTCTTCTCCCATCTGGATAAGACAGTGAGTGAATGAATGAATGACCTCTCCTTTGCACTTTCACTATTCACCAACCCTCCAAGGTGGCCTTAAGCACAGTTCCCAAATATGTTACTTCATTTTCTGTTCCTCCAGGAAATAGTAATAAGTCACTCAGGACTACCAGAAAGAACACAGATTTGGATTCATTACATTGATCTGTAACATTTACCAGGTATTTGGTCTTGGATACAGCATTTAACTTCAGAGAGTCTGTGTTTCCTTATCTGTAAACCAGAGATAATCCTTCCCAAATATTGTTATAAAAATAGAGATAATTTATACCTGGCTCCACACACAGGGCCCAGCACAAAACAGGCATTCACCAATCAGTAGCTACATTCTTTTATTTCTAATAATTGGTAATAATAAAAAAAGAGGATATGCTTCCCCAGACCCTTCGCCCTCCCTCTCTCAAATTGCTATGACTCGCTATGGCTGTATAATCATGGACACCAGAACTCAGGGAGGCATCTGAGTTCAGTGGTTATGAAAGCAACATCAAAGAAGGCTGGGAAGAATCCTGCCTCTGACTCTAGTCCTGTGACTGTCCAGAAATCTCAGCCTGCATCACTTGGGCTAGTGTCTACAAGTTGCTCCTGCTCTCAGAGCACCTGTACAGAGGCCAGTCCAGTGAGAGTGGCCAGCCATTCCTGTAGGCAGAGGGCAGGAGAGCTAGAGAGCTGTGCGGCTGGTCCGATGCTCCCAGCACTTGTTTTGTACCCAATGGCTGTTTGAAGGGTAGATGAAGGGTATTTGGTTTTAATTGGGCAATGCTATCAATTGTCCTAGGCTCATTTAAAAATCCATTAGAATCAGGAAGTGGACAGATTAAGCAATGAGGAAGGGAAAAGAGAAGAGCTGTCAGCACCCTGCTTTGTAGGGAGCGAACGGTCTGTCTAAGCTTCACCGGCGAGGGCTGTGCAGAATGCTAAGAAGCTGCTAAAGTCGATATCAAGATGCTGGGGAGGGAGGGGAGGTGTCTCAGCCAATTCACATGAAGTCCTGGCGAAGCTTGTTCTCACAGCTTCCAGAGATGCTGTTGCTGAGAGCCACACTGCATATGTCAGGTGCTCGCAGCTGTTTCTGGCAGCCTGGTAGCTGCCACCCAGCTGTAAGTCACATCAGCACCTGCAAAGAGTCACCCCTCTTTGCCCCCCTCTATTTGCCAAGTTCTCAGCTGGGCAGGGCTGTCCTTTCCTCCTGGGAGCCACCAGTCAGGCTAAAGGTCCATGGGAGACCAGAGGCCAGCAGGGACAAGGTGATAGGAGTGTGCAAGGGATGGATGAGAAGAGGAGGAGAGAGAACGAAGAAAAAGGCAAGCTATGAGGATACGAAATGAAAGACCTGTGGTCATACCATGGATTTACTTCCTGGGGATTCTGTAAAAAAGCACACACGTGAGGAGGATTAAAACAATAGAAATGTATTCCTTTACAGTTCTGGAAGCTAGGAAACTGGTGTCAGAACCAGGTCCCTCCACAGCCTGTGAAGTCAGGTCCTTTCTTCCTTCTGCCAGCTTCTGGAAGCCCAGGTGTTCCTCCGCCTGTGGTGCCATCGCTCCACCCTCTGCCTCTGTCTTCACAAGGCCATCTTTCATCTGTGTCTGTGTCTCTCTGCTCTCTTTTTATAAGGTCCCATTATTCATGATTAGAGTCCACCCTAATCCAGTGTGACATCAGTGTGCCTTGGTGACATCTGCAAAGGTCCTACTTCCAAATAAGGTCACGTTCACAGGTACTAGAAGTTAGGACTTGAACCTGTCTTTTCTCTGAGGGGCTGAGGGGGGGTGCACAATTCAACTCATTCTAGCCTGTTTAGAGAGCTGCTGTCTGGTTAATTCCATCCAGCAGTGCAGAAGGTACCAGGGCGGTTGGAGAAGTACGAGGGAGAATTCGGGTCACAAACTGAAATCCCTGCGGAGGTCAGCTGCAACCCAGAAGGCTCCAGAGTGAGGAGCTAGTGTCTGTCCCTTCACCTGCAACTGCTGGGACAGCAGGGAACTGCTGCGCTTGATAAGGGAAAAGGTTACTTAACACCAGCTTTTGTTGCCTGGTGGGACCGAGACCCAGGGAATCCAGATCGATAAGGAGCCAAGAACTCCTTAAAAGCTGAGGCAGCCAACTTTTCCCCAAAACATGGTGCAGGCCTGTCTAAGCCCATGTGCCAACAAGGAAGAGCTGTGGTAGCCAGTGTGGGCCCTTTGGGGTAGAGGCTTAGGTTAAAATCCCTGGCCTGTTGCTTGCCATGTGACCTTGGGCATTCACCTCCTCTCTCTGGGCTATGATTTCCTAAAGGGGGGATGAGATGGCCTCAGTCATCTCACAGGGTATGCAATGAATACAGGTGTATGGAATCCCAGGCCCACCCCGGAGGTGCTGACAGGTCAGTGCAGGAAGCAAGACTTGCACACAGGGACATTGGGTGACATCATCAGGTTGTTCTGAGCATTATGTAAATGGATCAATTTGAAGCTGCTAGAGAGTGCCTGGCCCTCCCTAAGGCTGAGTAATTCCTCTCCTTGCAGGGACTCCCCTCTGAGCAAGGCTGTTTAGCTCAGGAGGTAAAAGCATGGATTCTGAATGCAGAGATGTGAAGAGATCATGTAGAGGGTATGAAAGACATCAGAACAGAGAGAAAGCCTTGAATCCCGCTTCTAACGTTACCAAAGACAACAGCTAACCACTAATATTTCTTGCAAGTATTCTCTATGTGAAGCACTGTATTTAGAGCCTTCGTGGATTATTCACAATTAGCCTTCATGCAAACCCTATAGATGAGAGATATTATAAATATCCCTCTCGCATTGATGGAAACAGAGGAGTTGGATTCCAGAATTCTAGGTAAAGTCTCCCAATTCCTTTAAATTGTGGCAGCTAAGTCAAATGTTTATCAAAGCATTGTGCGGTTTGAATTTTAAGTCCATCTGCAAATTGGGCCCCGCCCATGAGCAGACACTTTGCAACCTTCAGTCACCTTGGCTTCTAGTCTTAGCTTTGCCCTCTTTCTTTCTTTCTTTCTTTCTTTCTTTCTTTCTTTCTTTCTTTCTTTCTTTCTCTTTCTCTCTTTCTTTCTTTCCTTCTTCTTTCTTTCTTTCTTCTGTTTTTCCTTCCCATACCCCATCTTTCCTTCCCCTCCTTCTTCCTCCACTCCCCTTCTACTGCTCTACTGGTCTCTCTCCTAATTTTCATGAGGTCCCTTGTTGTATCTGTCAGCGTTCTTGCAGCCATAATCTAAATATCTGACCACATAACTTAGAGGTCCCTTGTTGTATCTGTCAGCGTTCTTGCAGCCATAATCTAAATATCTGACCACATAACTTAGAGGAAAGAAGATTTATTTTCTTATGGTTTTGGATTCAGTCCACATGAGGCTGGGGACTGCGGATCTCGGCATGGCGGCGGGAGGGAGAGCAGTGGGCCGTGCTCCTTACATCATGGAGGCCGGAAGCAAGAGAGCGAGCAGGTGGAGGAGGAACCATTTATATAATCCCCAAGGCCGCACCCCAGGGACCCACCTCCAGCCACACAACCAGTCTACCAGGTACCAATCCTTTGCAATGGATTTATCCACTTCTGAGATTACAACCCTCGGGACTCAATTGGATCAGCTCCAAACATTAAGTGAGCTCTTTAGGGGACATTTTGTATCTGACTTTTCTTTCCTTTTCCATCTCTAGCTTCCACATATAAGAGAAAATATATGGCCCTTGATAGTTTTTGAGTCTGGCTCAGCATGCTGTTCTCCAGTTCCATCCATTAGCTCTGCCGCTTTTTATGTGACCTTGGGTGATAGACACACCCTCTCTGGGCCGTGGGTGACATGTTGAATAGCTGGCCAAGGGTATGGACTTTCTAGGTGGCAGAACCCAGCATTTGAACCCAGGCAGCCCAGTGTCACTAAATTTAATCATTACACAGTCTTTGGTAAGTGTTTCTGACACTTTTCTAAAAACCTTTCCACCCACCACGCTACCCAGACCTAGACAGGTATTGAACACAGAATTGACCCACCTGTGTTGGTTAAGATCTTTAAGTAACTGCAGTGAGACGGTGAGAACAAAACTAAAGCCCGGGGATTGTATAGACTTCTGGAAATGAGAAGAGTGAGGAAGAGGCAGGAAGGTCCCTCCTCAGCACTGGACCCGTTGGCCTGAGATGACATCCTAGAGCTTTTTTCTTTCCCCCTTATTCATGTGACAATTTTGATTCATGCCTCAAAATAAGAGAAATCTGGCTTTAATATTGGGTGTCATTTAGTCTTAAAAGCTTTTGATGTGAAAATGAAGCTGCCCAGTGGTTTTTCATATTTATTTTTAGCCTAAAACCTTTTTTAAAAAAAAAAGAAAATGAACTCTCACCCAGAATGCAAGCATATGAAATAGAATCAGCTGGTGTCCATTATGTGCAGCTAAGCCATGATGATGATGATGGCGGCGGCGGCGGCAGCTAATCCTTGCTAAGAACTCGCCATCTGCCTGCACGGTTGGTTCTAACACCTTCCCCAGAGTACTCATCCAAGCCTGACTGTGACCCTAGAGGGAAACTGAGGCACAGTGGTGTCAAGTAACTTGATCAAGGTCACAGAGCTCAATGTGGGAATCAGGCAGGTACCTTGGGGCCACAATCTTCCCCATCCCCCCGCTCTGCTGTTGCCCCAGGACACTGCAGTGGCGTCCACATGAGAAGCAACTGGTGCCCACAGGAGAAGCAAGAGTGGCTGTGCCTGTGGCTTGTGATTTGGGGTCATACTTGAAATCACTGTTTGACTTTATAGGGTCTATTTATTATCATTACTTGGTACTGGGGATTGAACCCAGGGGCCTTCTACCTCCGAGCTACACCTCCAGCCTGTTTTATATTTTATTTTGAAACAGGATCTTGCTGATTTCCTGAGGGTTTCACTAAGTTGCTGAATCTGGCCTGGAACCTGTGATCCTCTTGTCTCAGTCATCCATGTACTGGGATTATGGGCATGCGCCACCATGCCTGGCTTTTATAGGGACTTTTAGCACATAGGAAATGTCACACGGGTCTGTCATTAAACTTTAGTCTTTGCTAATCTTTTGGTGAAGTGTTTCATAGGGTCTTTCAAAGAGAAACTCATGTCTGCCTCAAAGCCTGAATTATAAGTCGGAATAGCCCAGATGTTACTCTACAAATTTGGGGAAAATCTGTCTGGTCTTTAGTGTGGCAAGGAAAAGACAGGTCCACATTTGTATTTATATAGACAAAAGCAGAACTACGCTGAGCAAAGGGAGAAGGGGACCCAGAGCCCAGCGCCTGATGGCTGCTGAGGATGATCTTCAGGGAACCTCAGGCTCAGGGTGGGTCCAGCCAGGCAGGAATGCTACAGACTTTGCAAAAGGAAAAGAATCATTACATCCTGGGGCCAGGGAGAAATGACAACATTCAGAAGTGGGGTCAGTGTAAGGGAGATTGGGGACATACAGCAATCTTGGGGCTCTGACCCTCAGGTGAGACAGTGTTTCCAGAACCTTCTGAGAGATTTGGTGAAGACTCACCTCAGATTTGCAGAGGCCCTGCTGGTACCTGCTTATCTGGGAGCGAGCACAAGATATTTCAGTTGCATGATTAGTCAGGGGCCAGTGGTGCAAGTAATGAGGTTTATTTTTTCCCACTTTCCTGATAAAATATAACTTTTAAATAACGTTTGCCTCGTAAGCATTAAGCTGTAGAGTTGAGCCAGAACAGGATTCTCATCCTTGGCGTTACTGATGTTTTGGACTGGATAATTCTTTTTTGAGGGGGGCTGCCCCATGCAGTGTAGGGTGATTAGGAATATTCCTGGCCTCAGCTCACTACATGTCACTAGCAACCCTCCCATTTGTGATGTTCAAACATATCTCCAAATAGGTCTCAGTTGAGAGCACTGAACTAGATTATTTCCCAGATACTGTTTAGTGATAGTCCTATGATTCCTAAGATATTTTAGGAGACTTTTAAATAAAAAAAAATTAACTCAGTATATTTTTTTTCACTGCTAAATATTGCCTTTTTCTGGATGCCTGTGTCATAGGTTGGGACCAAGATCACAGTCACATGCTGTCACTCCACTTGCTCTGGCTGCTGACCTCAAGTCACTTGTTAAAAAATTCAGCGTAATAATCCCGCACATACAGACCTCTCCCACCACCTTCTTCGACTTCCAATGTGCTTCTCAAAGCATACCTCCTTACCCCACATTTGTGAAACTGGCAGAAAAATGAGAATAACTGCCAAGTGTCTTGGGTAAGGGAATAAAGCTCACCCACCCAGGCAGGTTTTCTATTACTAAGGAGCATTTTATTTAGCTTATACTTTTAAATTATCTTTTTTCCTGTCAGATTTCTCCAGTAATTACAGCATAATTACTTAAGGGCCTAAGGTTCACATTCTATGTAAGCCTAGGGGTGAGAGTGGGAACCCCATAATCAGACCACAGCCTGACTTTGAATTCCCCCTCCTCCATTCATCTACCAGCTTCGGGATGGTAGGAAAGTCCCTGAAGCTCTCAGCCTCAGCCTAGAAAATGAGGGAAATAATAGTGCCAGCCCTATGGCATTGTGGTGAGGATTTAATAAAATACTGTACGTAATGTTTTTAGCCAAGTCCTACATAGAGAGCAAGTATTCAGTACCTGCTATTACCTCTATCATCATCACCATTATAATTACTTTTAATTATCACTTCATTCCCTTCCCTCCTATTTCAGCTGGAAACATCTAGAGGTAATGAGTTCTGGCAGCCAAGGGATAGCTTTAGGAACTTTTGTAGAAATAAATATTTTTAAATGCAATTAAAACTTATCATATCTTTCCATCAGTCTGTGGTTACCAGCCAAGATATCCACAGAAGAGTGTAATGAACTCAGCCAGAACCAAAAGCCAGAAAGTGCCCAAGGATCCTCCCCAAGCCCCCTAAGTTATTCTTTCCTTGTTTCTTTCCCTAGGCAGCTGTGTACCCACACACACACAAACACATTCCTTTTCCCAAAGTAGCTACTGCCGCCTTTTGAAGTAGCTATACTTGAATTCAGAATGACAAGAAAGAAAAGATCTTATTTTCTTGGTGATATGTATTTGCTCAGCAGGTGAAAAGCAGTTGTACAAGGGAGAGGTGAATCTTAGGTACAACTAAAGTCACTATTACCAACCACACTAACTCCTTGCTGTTTATATGTCTAGCTGAAGAAAATACCACTGTAGGAACTAGAAAGAGTTCAGAAGATTTGCTGGGCTGTTTTTATTTTTTAATCAAGAAAACTAAAGTGTTGACCATAGAGTACTATTTCTTTTGTGTAAGGAACCAGCCAGGAGAGGTCTGGCAATGGCTTTTGGGGAGATGTCATTAGTATACAGCATCACATTGTGCTTATACCCTCAGTGTGGAAATGCACAGGCTTGGATTCTAATCCCAGATCTTCCATTTCCCAGCAGTGAGAAAAGATTATCAGCCCACATTTTAAGATACTTTCCTACCCATTAACATAGATGGTCTCCATGGCAGCCCTTGAAGTACTACGGGTAGATATCATTAGTCCCTTTAAACCAAGGCTCAGAGAGGTTGCTGGTTGCTCAGGATTGCTTATTAGTTCTTCATAGACTAAGAAGGACAACTCAGAAACGTTATCTGACCCAGTGAACCTCCATGTTCGTAGCTTCTGCATATCGTATTTCTTCTGCATATGGTTGTTCTGATGACTTAGTAGGTAAACAGTGTTTAAAAGTGCTATCTCAAAGCCTGGCACTTAACACGTGGTGAGTAAATAGTTTGGAAAATAATTGCTTGCATGATCATAACGATGGTCTATGCAAAACACTTATTAAAAGACCCCTGAGCTAACAATTAGGAGACCAGATAGGTCTGGGACACCAGATCTCTCCCTAATTGTTAAGTTATCTTGAGCTATTGTCTCAGCTCCGGCAGCGTAGTGTCCTATTGTTAAAATGGAATGAAGATCATCTACCTCTAAGTACTTGAAAGGTTCAACTGAGCCATCAAGATAGAAAGGAGCTTTGGAAGGTGTAAAGTACAAAACAGGTTTGACTAATTAATGCTTTTTTTGTTCTTTGCACACTTCAACTATTGTTATTATATTTGTTCCTAGTGATGATAATTGACAAACTGGTTAACCTATAATCTCTTCTAGCACATTCCTAGACATAGAGGTAACTGAAGGCAAAGTCAGGATTAGGAACCACGTTTCTAACCTCCAGTCTAGTTTATTTCTCGCTCATGGGATGGGAAGTCCCCCACAGAGAATGTCTCCATCCTCCCCTCTGCAGGGAGACTGGCTGTATTGACTAGTGGCATTAACCAAACAAGAGGCATTCCACCATTCTGTATAGCCATTCTGTTTGCTAATTTGCAGGAGTGTTTCTTCAAAGCTATTTGTCTTTCCTTTCCTAGCTCTTCAGGGTAAGAGAGTGTTCCGAGGCTGACAGCTGGTGATGTGCTGACTCCGTGAACAGTTCATAAAGCGTGACTGCTTCCAGGAGAGCTGTTTGTACAAGCCTGGGAGAGGGTTCAGTCCACTACTGGAGGCAGCAGAGATTGCCTGCAGAATAAACATGCAGCCTCTTAAAGATCATTCCTGTATACTGAATAGCTCCCGAATGGAAGCTGGAGTGAGGATTGGAGAGGCTATTTCTACTCCATGAGCTTTAAAAGTCCCATTGAGATGGGGGCCTGCTCAGGTAGAGAGCTGCCAAGGAATGGTACATCTCCCATCGGAGATCGACCACAGGTTGGGAATGGAGGAACTCGTGTGTGTGTGTGTGTGTGTGTGTGTGTGTGTGTGTGTGTGTGTGTGTGTTTTATACTGGGAATTGAACCCAGGGGCATTCTACCTTTTTATTTTTTATTTTGAAACAGGGTCTCCTTAAGTTGCTGAGGATCTAGCTAAGTGACTGGGGCTGGCCTTGAACCTGTGATTGTCCTGTTTCAACCTCCCAAGTACTGGGATTACAGGCATATACCACCCAACACGCCTGGCTACAAGAACTCTTGTTACTCCAAGGTTTCCTATACCTTGCAATAGCTGAAGTTAAGTCACCTGAGGACAGGTGGTCCCAGTGTACTATTGTCTCACTCAGCATTTGTTTTGAGTGGAGGTCATAGGCCATTGCTGAACTGATTGAAAAAGGGAAGGAAAAAAATCAGTCTAGTACTGGGATTGTTTAGTTTTAGAAAGAAAAGAGCAGATGTGAACCCAATAACCCTTCCTGTATTTAAATAGAACTCTCAGGGAAAAGCTGACAATGTTTTTTAGCCTGGCTCCATAGAGCAGAAGCAGGGCTAGTAAGCAGAGGTCATAGCAAGATGACCCTATGTTTGGAAAATTGACAGTTTGGTAGTTTTAAATGGGATGCAATGCTTTGTGCAGTAACAAGTTCCCCACTCAAGGTGTCCAGGCACAGACCAGTTTAAGAACTGTATTCTGTGTAGCCTTAGGGTTCTCCTAAAGTTCAATAAAGTCACAATGTATATGGGAATTAGCTTTGCCATAAACAAAAAAAAAATCATGTTTGGTCAAAATGTCCTTTGAAAATCCTTTATACTGTTCATATAATACAGTGTATGCATGACTTTATTTTTCACAGCCCTGGACATTTGAGGTTAGATTGCTTCAGGGACAAGGTTGTTGGAAATGCCTATCTATAAACACCAGAATCCCTTCTGGTGGGGTTAGATGCCTGAGGGTTGAAGGAATCATGGCTATTCAAGTCTTTCTCCTCTCCTCTCTCCAGGGCACACGCTCTGTGAGTGGGTACAATGGCAGCAGGAACCACCCACATTATTATTTTTTTTAGATTTTAAAACATTTTGTTAGCATTTTAATTTTTTTATTTATATCCATTTACTGGTGCATTTAATTATACATTTGATAGGTGTCAGGTTAGAAGAATCATACATGCACACATTGCCCATTTAGCCCTCCCTCAAATCCCACCCCGTTCCCTCCCCATTCCCTCCCTTTAGTGCTTTGCACAGTGATTTGAGTTTTATAAGTTTGGATATATACCTCATGCGCTTTAGTGTGTTTCCCTCCACCCCCCTCCCAAATCCCTCAGTTAGTTCATCCATTAGCAGTCAGAGAGATGCAAATCAAAACTACCCTGAGATATCACCTAACCCCAATAAGAATGGCAAACATTAAAAACACAAACAACAACAAATGCTGGCGAGGATGTGGAGAAGCATGAACTCTAA
>PVJS01008046.1:20526-45937 GCA_004027185.1 Glis glis | reverse complement strand
AAAGCCAATAACCTTGTCACAACATAAAAAATGTGAGCCTGAAATGATTCCCAAAGAAAGAGGCATGTGAGAAAGACGACGCTCACACATGTGTGCAACTTGAGGCTCTTGGAAAGATAACACGTTAGCTTTTTCTTTTACTTTTTAATGCGCCGAGACCCTACGTAACTCAGGGAAATTTGTCTTCTACCAGCCGAGTACAAGAGGGACAAGTCAGAGAGGCCAAAGTCATCAACAGCCGAAAGAATGCTGGAAATGCTTTTCTTCCTTCATGAATTGGCTTTGGCACTGGTTCTTCTAATATACACAAAAACAGAATGGTAAAAAAAAAGGAAGAATTTAGACAAATATTTATACATATGGTGGGTGAGGACACCTGGCAGAACAGGTGAATTAGCGACAGAACGAGAGACGCTGCCTGCGGATTCAACTACAAGGAAAAGCGACACATTTTGCAGTGAAACTTAATGCAAACCTGTTCCACGGCTTATCCCCAAAGCTTCATGGAAGACAGGCATCGCTTTGTTTTCTTTTCGCATGCACGAGGAGATTTTAAAATTAGGTACTCATTGGCGGTGACTCTCCACTTTACACATACTAATTGATGAGGACAGAAGTTTGAATTTCTGCCTCTCACCCAGATTTGGGATGTCACCTATACCATCCCCAAATAAAATCCAGCCCTTGGAAGTAGTGTGGCTCCTGCCATTAGTGTAATGTACAAACGCAGGCAACTGTAATGATTATTTAATTGAATATAGATGTTGGCTGAATACCAGTGCAAAACACCATGCATTTTAAATCAATCATGATGCATATTAATTCAGCATTCATAATAGGCTATATCCTATAACAAATGTAAAAGGACAGACTCAGCCTTGTGGGAGTTTATAACCTACATTAACACATATTCTGTCTTTAAATCTTTCATATTTCATTGAGAGATAAGGGGGATTTGACAAAAGTTTTAATTTTGCCTCAGTGGGCAATTTATTTTTGCATAATGAGTGTAATATTTCTGAGAAAGTAATTTAAGGCTTTGTGATATTATTATTATTTTTTTTTTTGCAGTACCGGGGATTGAACCCAGGGGCGTTCTACCTCCGCGCTACGCCCCCGGCCCTATTTTTTATACTTTATTTTGAAACCAGGTCTCACGAAGTTGCGTAGGGCCTCACTAAGTAGAGAGAGAGAGAGAAAGAGAGAGAGAGAGAGAGCTGAGGCTGGCTGGGAACCCGATCCTCCAGTCTCCACCTCCCAAAGTACTGGGATTACAAGCGTGCGCCACCACGCCCGGCCCCTTTGTGATATTATTTGTTGTATTAATGGTCATTTTTGCACAACTATTTATTGAGACACCTACCATATACCATACACTTTTTTTTAGGTGCTAAAGGAAGCAAAGGTCTTTCCCTAAGCAACTTAAATTGTAATGAAGAATGATATACAATAAATAAATAAATGTATAACACTGCAGCAGATGCTAGTGTTGTGGAAACAACTACAATTAAAGTTGGATAAAGGGAACAGAAAGTAGCAGTAGGGTAGGGAAATTATTTTGTATTGAATATCCAGAGAAAACTTCTCTGCTAAAGTGCCCATTGACTGTTGGTGTAAAGGAACTGTGGAGCTAGCTCTGTTGATGTTTGCTGAGAGAACATTCCAGAAAGAAGAAATGCAAAGAATGCATTGGAGGCACAGGGTACACAGAAGGTAGCAGAAGATGTGCTTAGGGAAGGCTGCCTGTGCTAGTCAGCTTTGAGTCCCTGTGACCAAAATTCCCAACAAGCAGAGGACAAAAGGTGTATTTGGCTCATGGTTTCAAAGGTCTTAGCGCATGGTTGGCTGACTCGATTACTCTGGGTCTGAGGTGGGTCAGAGCAACATGGCGGAAGGATGTGTCAGAGGTAAGATGGCCAGTTCATGGCAGCCAGGAAGCAGAGAGAGAAGAGGAGGAGGCCAGAGAGAAGATCAGCCCTTCCGGGGCACACCCCCAATCATGTGCTTCCTCCAACTAGGTCCCGCCTCCCAGTAGTCTATTCAGCTACCAACACCAACGGATTAATCTTCAAATGAGATCAGAAGACCTCAAGATCCAACCACTTCCCAAAAGTTCTCCCTCTGAACCTTGCTGCACTGGATATCATGACAAGATGCTCAAGACAAGACTTTGAGAGACATTTCACATCCTGAACCGCAATAGGGCCGATGGAAAGGCGGAGGGCTTCCCAGGATGCAGTAATGACGCTGGAGTTTTCTCTGAAACGCATGGGTATCCTTTGGGGATTCTGAGAAGAAGAATATAATTTGAGACAAATAGACAATGGGATTCCTAGAAACCCAATGCTCATGATTCAGAACTTGCAGAATTACAAAGCAAACTTCCTCCCCTAATAGACTGATGTTTGCATTCCTTCAAAGGAATAAAGTTGAGAAAAACATAATTACCAAGCAGAGGTATCCACTCTTCTTCATCTCTTTCTTACATAAATATGAATATGGTTACAATTGCATGGCTGTGTTGTATTAGACAGGGAATTTTAGCATACAAGGCTAGGAAGGGAGGTCATTAAGAGACCTCCCATACCTTATAGAATTATTTGACTCTGTTCGCTACATATTTTGGTAAATATCAAATACTTACAAATGTCCAAGCACTTTAATATATGGTATAGCATTTCATCTTCTCAACACCATATACAGGGAACTTTATCTTCATTTATAGAGGGAGGATACTGGGGCTCTGAGAACTGAGTGATTTGTCCACATTCGCAGTAAGAAGCAGGCCAGACACACAAGTAAAGTGCTCTCTCTGCAAGGTTGTTTTCTGTAATTGGATAAAAGGGGAAGAAAAATGAAAGAAAGGAAACAAGGGGTCTATTGGAGTAACACACAGTGGAAAACAGTTTAATCGTTTCTCAGAAAGTTAAACACAGAATTATCCATCTGAATCAGAAATTCCACTACTAGGTATGTATTCCCCCATAATAAAAAACAGATATTCAAAAAATACTTGTACATAAATGGTCATAGCAGCACTATTTATAACATCCAAGAACCAGACATAACAAAAATGTACATCAACAAAGGAATGGATAAATAAATAAATTATGATCTATCCATACAATGGAATATTATTCAACCATAACAAGGAATAAATTACTAATACATGTTATAATGTGCATGAACATTGGAATAGTTACGCTAAGTGAAAGAATATAGACACAAGATCCATATATTATGTGATTCCATTTGCAGGAAATATCTGAAATAGATAAAGTCACAGAAACAGGACACAGATTTTTGCTTTCCCAGGACTGGGGAGAAAAGGACATAGAAAACTATTGTGTATTAGGTACCAGATTTTCTTTTAAAGTGTTGAAACTACTTTGGAACTTGGTAGATGTGGTTTTTGCAAAACATTGTGAATGCAATAATTGGTTTACTTTGTGTTACATGAATTTCACCTCACTCATTTTAAAAAAAGCAGTAACAAAGAAAAGAAAGTCAAAAAGGTAAAACAAAGCAAGAGAAAGGTTCATGGTTGCTTGCACTTGTCCCAAAAAGTGGAATACAACTAAACTGTGTACATGTGACTCCTTCAATTCCACCATCTCATGCACTGGCTCAGTGCACAATTACAAAGGAGCAGAATCAAATATTATCTATTCTTAACTGCTTTTTTCTGCTGTTATTTTATAATTCATATGTATAAGAGTCATTGTTTAAAAATTCAAACAATATAGGAACACATAAAGTGGTGAAAGCCACCACCCGCCGCCATGCCCACTCTTCATTAGTATCTGTAATCAATAGTTACCCATGACTTTGAGTGATCCATGTTATGCAATGGTTTGTGATCCAATAGTTTCCCATGACTTTTAGTGATCCATGTTAGGTAACGATTTATGATCCAATAGTTTCTCATGACTTTTAGTGATCCATGTTATGCAATGGTTTGTGATCCAATAGTTTCCCATGACTTTTTGTGCCACCTAGCGATGAGTGATTCCTTGGAGGATCTGATGTCTTACTTAGGAAAGCATAGTCGTAGTTTGAGACTAATGTCATCTCCCAAAACATGTACTGAGTCGAATGCTGAATCTGATTGGGGGATTGTAGCAAACACATTTTCTATCAGATTACTTGCTAGTAGTATAGTTTCAGGGGAAACACACACGTACATACACACACACAACACTCCTCCCCACACATGCACAACCAACCATTGGCCTGGTTAAATGAACTGAATACCGCAGGTTGAATTAGACGGACCATCATCCCATTGCACTAAAGACGACAAGTCAAGTGAAGCAGCTGGAGAGGCAACAAAAGTCAATGAGCCCAGAAAGCTTGCAAATAAACCTCGCTTCGCCTCTCAGAAAGTGCATGAACTTCCAATATACTGTTGCCTTATAAATGGCTGTTTGGGGTGTGCTATATCACAAAGAAGGGCTTACCATCCAAAGGATCACTATTTTCAGCAATCTTAAACCTATCAAGCATTTGGGGCAAGAAGAGAAGCCAAGTAAGTTGTGATAAAGTCAAATAAAAGACCCTCCATTACTGTGACTATCAGACAAAAACAACTGAGACGTTAGGATATAAACAGGCTCATACTACTTTAAGTTTTACATTGAAGATGTTACAAACTATTAAATTTAATACAAATAGTATTCTTTGCTAAATATGACATTCTAGTTACTTAGCTCCAGGTATACAAAGATAAAATCTCGGTGTATCCATCTTTGCACTCAGGAATAAATGTCAGGATACATACACTTAAAAAATCATTGCCATACGTAGGTATCACTACAATAGTTGTGTTTGCACAACACAGATGAACAATGTTATCACTTTTTAATTCTGCTTTGATTTGCAAGTACCTGCTTGTCCTATAATATTTCTCCAATAATAATAATTTGCACAACCAACCTGCACTCCTGAGACGGGCAGTTGAAGTTGGGATCACACAGGTAACATCGCCACGTGGAAATGTTTGTTTCCTCCAGGTGTAAACTTATAGGAGCTTGTTTTCATGCCACCAGGAAATGACAACACAAATGGCCAAAATGTCTTGTTGTCATTATAAATTCTACATGTGGCCACATTGAACATTTTCCTCAGGAACGGTGTCAGAATACCTTCAGATTGTTCTTGATATACTACAATATATAGAGAGAATTTTGTAATCTGCTTCATAGGAATTGGGAGGCTGAGACAGGAGGATCACTAGTTCTAGGCCAGCCTCAGTGAATAGTGAGAGTCATCAACCAAGTGAGACTCTGTTTAAAAAAAAAACACAATAGAATAGGGCTGGGGGTATAGCTCAGAGGTAGAATGGCCCTGGGTTCAAACCCCAGTACCACACACACACACAAAAGAATTCCAAAAACCTAAATATTTATTCTCATGTGATTTACTCAGTGGGATATTTTTGCATACTTTAAAAATTGAAGAGGTCAACTAGGATCCCAAATAGTATTTTTATAATGTACTTAGCAATGCACTTAGAAAATGAGCTAGGAATACTCTCATGCTGACATTAAGTTTGAAATAGTGAAACAAATATTTCAGGAAATTCTGTATTGAAATATAGAAGGTTTGCTAAAAAAAATTGTTTTCTGGTCCCTTGGCTACTCCAGGGAAATGGAGCACATCTCAGAAAAACCAACAATAATGATGATGTTTGACAAGTAATTTGATGAGCTGGAAAGAACACTATAAATTTTGAAGGAGCAAGAGAACACCATTATACTAGGATAGAATAATTTAATACTAGCAAAAATAACATGTGCAAATAATTACAACAGGGATTTTCAACTGGACATAGATTGTCTTGGAGCTTTTTTTGTTGTTGTGTTATGGTACCAGGGATTGAACCCAGGGACATTCTACCTTTGATCTACATACACCCCCAACCCTTTTTATTTTTCATTTTCAAACAGGGGCTCACTAGATTACTGAGGGTCTCGCTACATTGATGAGGCTGTCCTCAAACCTGTGATCCTCCTGTCTCAGACTCCCAAGTCCTGGGATTACAGGCGTGTGCCACCATGCCCAGCTATCTTGGAGCTTGTAAGAATCCAAATATCTAGGCAGAATCTTTGAGGGCAATATCCTGAAAAGCCTTTTATAAAAAGCTATTCTGGTAAATATGTTGAACCAAAGCTGTGAACTACTGAGCGACAGTTATGCATGAGGACAAACAACCTCAGATGCTTACGTAATGATACTCAAGAGTACCCGCGACAAACAGTACAGCAGTGTCATTGAGATTCGATGAAACCAGATTCTCCCAGGCGATCTTAGTCTGTTCTTCAACTGTGTTTCCATAAAACTTTGTAGATCACTCAAACGCATGTACAGTCATGTGTGGCATGATGACATTTTAGTCAATGACAGATCGTAGCTACAAGGGTGGTTCCGTGGGATTCTACCACTGAGTGACAACGGCATCGCTGTCTTAGTGTGTGGAAGCACACTGGACTTGCAATGATGGAATCGTTTTGCAGTGCATTTCTCAGAATGTATCCCCGTCAACTAAGCAGTGCATGCGCTTCCCTCCAATAGGTGGTAAGCCTCCTAAGGGTAAGAAGACATTGCAGGCTCACAGTCTCCGCGTCTCTATGCCAACAACGGATGCTGAGCACAGAGGAGGTCCCCGGTAAATAACTGGGAACATGATAACTGTCATCCAATTAAGTGGTTCCCCAAATTGTTGGCCACCCTCAGCAAAGCCAATTCCAGAAACAGTACAAACAAAACATCGAGATACTGAGAAAACATGAACAGCCCAGGGTAAGAAGTGGCCAGAGCTGGTGAGTGCAGAGAGTGGTTCATGAGCACGTGGAGGACCTTGGGAGGCTCCTGTTCAAAAGGAAACTCTGAGAGTCAGGTCCTGCCTCATCCCTGCAGTTTCTTGGACAAGCCATACCTGTCTCCACCCCAGAGGTATCAGAACGTTGGTGATTTTACTCCTAGACTCAGGAGTCAAATCTGGCATCTCAGAAACTCTGTTTAGGAGAGGAACAGAGTAAAAAGTTTGGGATTAAATAACATCGAAAAGCCTCTCATTCCCAGCTCTACTCCTTTGAATTTATAGGATGAGCGTACTACAGTCCAAGTGGTTTCTACTGTGGGGAAGGTACTGAGATTAAGGCCTCATGTGAGTTTAGTGGAATACTACCATGGAATGAATGCGTGTGTCCTCCAACTCCATGTTAGAATCCTAACTTCCTTTTTTTGCAGTACTGGGGATTGAACTCAGGGCATTCTGCCTCTGAGGTATACCCCAGCCCTATTTTATTTTGAAATAGGGTCTAAGTTGTGCAAGGCCTCACTAAATTGCTGAGGCTGGCTGTGAACCTGAGATCCTCCGGTCTCAGCCTCCTAAGTACTGGGATTACAAGCCTGCACCACCACGCCCGACTTCCAATATGATGGTGCTAGGAGGTGGGGCTTTGGGGACAATGATTAGGTCACGAGAGTGAAGTCCTCGTGATGGGATCAGTGCCCTTGTAGCAGGTACCCCAGAGATCCAAGCCTGGGGAGGAGTCTCAACAGCTCTTCCTTCTTCGCCAAGGCCACATGGAGAGCTTCCTCCTTTCTTCACCATGAACTTGATCGGGGCCTGGGAGGAAGTTCCACCCGTGACCTGGAGGAGGCCAGCAACTTCTCTCCAGAAAGCCAGGCAGGCAGATAGGAAGTGCAGTAAATTCTTTAAAATCCCTGCAGCTTCTTTGAAAAATCTCAATAAAAGAATCAACCTCTAGCCTACCTAATCCAACACAAATGAATGAAGACAAGACATAAATTGCCAACATTGATCATAAAAGGGGGTCCTATATTCGTGTAGTATATTCCTAATGTCCACCTCATCCCATGGACATTATTAGGAGGATGCTACAGGGATGCATAGAATTCATTTCCCTATTGACTGGAAGGAATTCTCAATGATACTGTCACTTTGGAAACTTCTTTGGCAGTTCCTCGTTCAGTTAAGCATATAGTTACCATATGATTCAGTAATCTCACTGGGCACTGTGGTACTGACCATAGAGAGATGAAAACTTATGCCTAGACAAATCCCATACACAGCATTTCTAGCATCTTTATCCATGGTTGCCAGGAACTGGACACAAGCTACATACTCTATAATTCCATTCACATGATATTCTGGAAAAGGCAAAGTTATTATAGGAACAGGGTACATCAGAGGTTGCCAGGAACTGCCAGGGTAGGGGCTGGGCTGTCCATTAAAAAGTGGCTCAGGAAGCCGGGCGTGGTGGCGCACGCTTGTAATCCCAGTACTTGGGAGGCTGAGACCGGAGGATCCGGGTTCACGGCCAGCCTCAGCTACTTAGTGAGGCCCCCTGCAACTTCATGAGACCGGGTTTCAAAATAAAGTATAAAAAATAGGGCCAGGGGTGTAGCGCGGAGGTAGAACGCCCCTGGGTTCAATCCCCAGTACCACAAAAAAAAAAAAAGTGGCTCAGGGAAATGTTGGTGGCGATATACTGCTTTATATCTTGATTGTGTTGCTGGTTACCTGACTGTAGACAATTGTAAGAAGTCATGACACTATACATCAAAACGAGTGAAATTTGCTGCATGTAAAACTGAAAAAGTGAACTGAAAGAAAAAAAAAAAGACCCCAAGCATTTGGTTAACCAGAAAAAACATGTCAGTCTACAGTTTCAATGGATACAAATTAAAACCAACTGCCCAGAACATCAAGAGGTAAACAAATTCATCACATTCTGGTTGTATGTCAAAAACTAGAATATCTAGCTTAAGAGATTCAATCGTGGTTTTAGAAAATATTTTCGCTAAATTGGGCCCCGGCACATTTTGTATCCAACCCCTAAGGAAAGATCTGTACTTGAGATTTAGTTCAGTGAAGCTTTTAAGGCAGTACATCTGGTAATAGATAAGCCCCTGTTCTCCACCCAGTGTCCTTACTTGGTATTTGTCAACACACCTGAAGTATTGTGCCAAATTCTTTTTTCTAGCAAAGGACAATTCAGATAGGGAGAGATCTTGAAATTACATTGCAAGAAGGATGGTTGATGAAATTGGTTACACATGGTCTGCAGAGAAGAGCTTTCCAGGTGTGGGAGGTGGGAGATGTCTCAGGAACTTTTCAGATTTGAGAGACTCTTGCTCCTCAAGGACCTAGGCTTTTCTCAAACATTAACAAGAGGCCTGTTACTGATGGCATTTGAATAGAATGCAGGCTGAGTGTCAAAGATGTTATGAAAAGTACAGGTCACACTTGATGACTATTGAAATCCCTTCAAATTCTCCAAATCCTTGAATGTGAATTGAAACCTTCTATCTGTGATGCCGATTGACTTGCAAAAATAGTGGGCTCTTCTGCACAGGAAGTTTTCAAGAGAGGGCTCAGAAATCTATCCTCAGGTGAGAGGTGGACGCTGAGGACTTACCGGTTACCCATTGATGCGGAACTTTGTGAGATCCATCTGCAATGTTACATAGAGAGCAGCGTTCCCTGCGTGACTCATTAACGTTGGTGGTTGTGTTTTAACACTAATACAGTACAGAAATGGCTTGTTTCAAAAACAAGCTCTTGTGTGATGTATGAAAATAGAAAATGATGAACTCTGTTCTTTCCTACTCTTTCTATTGATATACTGAAAAAAAAAGTCCCACAAAACTAGATGCAGAGCTCAAAGAAGAATATTGGTCAACAACATGTCTATCCACATTTGAGGCCTTGAAGTAGAAGAACAAGGATACACAGAAATAAAGAGAGGAGATCTTTACCGACCAGCCTATCCCTGGTCGGTGAAGAGAACTTTGCTAAGCAAAGGAATGGAGGTAAACTCCCCTCTGGAACACACACACAGAAGCACACAAACAAGCACACACACACGTCACGCGGGCCACAGAAGCAGCTGTGGTTGAATGAGCTCTTGTTTTTTTAACTTATAACATTTTTATTTTTTTTAACTTTTTATGTTCATTTATTGGTGCATTGTAATTATACATTTTGATATATGTCAGGGTATGAACATCATACATGCACACATTGCACATTTAGCCCTCCCTCCAATCCCACCCTATTCCCTCCTCCTTCCCTCCCTTTCATGCTCCGGATAGTGATTGAGTCTTATAGGTTTGTGTACGTACATCATGTGCTATAGTGTGTTTCCCTCCACTCCCCTCCCAACTCCCTCAGTTAGGTCACCTTCTTTGTCCATCTAAAGATTTCTTCTTCTTCCTATACCACCCTGAACGTGCCCGATCTCGTCTGAATGAGCTCTTTCACCTCCACATTAGTATTCTAGGCCGACATTTCTCAGCACCACAACACAACTGAGGTTAGGAGGCTTTCCCTCAAGGAATAAAATGTACATAGCATTGCAAATACAATTCACTTAAGAATTCAGAAAGAAAGGAATAAAATGGTTTTATTCCTTTCTTAAGATCAACCAGGAAGGTGTTAAGCTCCTTTGCCTAAGTCATTTAGTCCTTATGTCACCAATACTTTTCTTTTCTCTGAACCTATGAGTTTTCTAGTATGTTCTATGTCCATGATCCAAGTTGTGTTCTCTACATGTCTTGCTCTATTTGCCTCCTGTGGTTCTCTTTATTATTGTGTTTTTCCTAGATCATTCCTCAGTTTCTCCATTTGTCCTCTCCTACTTACCTAACTGGACAGTAGGATGGCACCACATCCACAGTGAGGTTTTACCAATTCCTACTCTGATTCTGCCACTTAATAGCTGTGTGAAGTAGGTAAGTTACCTAACTTCTCGGAGCCTCGGTTTCCTCAACTAAAGGAAGCTAATACTGATATTAATTTCAAATAATTTTTATGACTATTTAGATCATATGTGTAAAGCATTTAGAACAATACCTGCCAAATGTTAAACTTAGTAAATAAGAGTTTATAGTTGCCTGCAAGTCTTATCTGTGCATATCTTATAAACCCTGTCTTTTAGCCAGGCATAGGTCGTCCATGCTTGTAATCCCAGTACTTGGGAGGCTGAGACAGGAGGATCTCAGGTTCGAGAACAGCTTCAGCTGGTACCTCGAGCTTAATTACCCCTGTTTATTAGTCAACTGGTTCCAAATGTATCAGTGCTCGTTTTGTTTTTTCTTCCCAGCTGAGCACTTGCTGTAGACAGGACAACTTTTCAGAGATATGGCAAACCCCACTTCAATGGCACCGCCTAAAATCAGAAACCTTAGCGAGAACAGAAGTGCTAACAAGCACGGAGCATCATTAATACACCCAGTCCACGGAAGTCCGTGTTGTTCCAGGCTTCTCAGACACCCAGCCCAGGGTGAGTAGAGCCAGAGAAACGCCCTTTATTTCTGCCCTCAAAATAAAATTAAATTCACAACCGTGTCAACTCAGAAGCGAGAGAGAGAAAAAAAAAAAAAACTTGTAAGCTGTCTTTAGGGTTTGGACTCTCGCTCTAGCAAGCCCCGGCTCCCATCCACACTTCCGTTTGCTGCCTCATGCACCCACCTGGATTTCCTGTGTGTTTCCTTCTCCTCATCTGGAAAATGAAGATAAAAATGCCACATGAGGAGGTGGAGGGGGATGACTCTGAGGGGTCCCCACCTCAGGGCCTGCAGGGTCCCTGGTTTACATGATAGAAAAGAATGTCAGCACAGGCCAGTTAGAGACATGGACTGAGGTTGATTTAGGACAGCAGGGAATACATACTCAAGGGAGGATGCTCACAATCTCTAGAGGGAAACACACGTTGGGGATCCGGGGCTCTTCTTTTAAAGGAAACATGGTGAAGGTGGGCATGGGGAGGCGCTTGAGGATGACCTCCATCGGGCAGTCGAGGCAATTTCTGGTGGTCTGGCCAACCTTAGGGACCTCTGGCTGATTGAGGGCTCCATTATCTGATAAATAGATAAGCTTCAGAGTCCCCTGAAATATAGGTTTCTTAAGATATCTGTCTTGTTAACCACGCTCAGGGTAATTATAAGGTTTTCCCCCCAGTAAATTCTATATATTTCCTAGGAATTTGACAGAGACAGGCCTGGGACAGAGAACTAGTTTAGGGAGTAATGCTCGAGGACTTTAGCCCAGGTGATTATATTAAAGTTGGATTTTAGTCAGGTGTGGTGGCGTATGCATGTTATCCCAGTACTTGGGAGGCTGAGACAGGAGGATCTGGGTTCCCGGCCAGCCTCAGCTACTTAGTGAGGCCCTCTGTAACTCAGTGAGACCCTGTTTCAAAATAAAGAATTAAAATTAAGGCTGGGGGATACAGCTCAGATGTAAAAATGCCCCTGGGTTCAATCTCAGTTCCACACACCCCAAAAAAAAGAGGTAGATTTTATTCTTTGTCCTGTCTCCTTTTTACCTATTTATATTTTCTATCGTACGCCAAAAGTACCACCAAACGGGGCGGTGATGGACAGTGAAGCAGTTGTACATGTGCCGCAATTAGATGACTGCCTGGCATTATCAAGTTATAAGACTTGATGTGTATTAGTATAAAAAAACAACAGCAACTTGTCACCCCGCAGTGCTGGCAATGTCAGCGTCACCTGTTCAGCCCTGATATTCAGGACTGTGCATAAGCACCCTTTGGAGGGGGGGCTGGAGCTGGGGTTCTGGGCCTGGCTGGCACCTTCGACGCCCTCCGGTGCATGCACAGGACTGTTTGTTTGCCTCGATGGCCAGATAAGCGCAGCAGGATGTGTGAAGTTCGTGCTCAGCGCGTGTGGATGTGCGCGCGGGAACAATGGGCCGGGAGGGGGCCGCGCCGCCCTGGCCCCCGGCGCCCCGTTTCCGGGCTTTCGGCCGCACACATCCCCCCTTTGTTTGGCCGGCGGGCCGCGCGTGTCGCCGCCGCGGACACCCCGCCAAGCCTTTCCGCCGGAGGCCGCGGGGTCGCGGGGAGGAAGCGGCGGGCAGGGCGCCGGGCCCCGCGGAAGGGCTGCGCGCTGCGATAAGGCCGGCCATTGTGCGCGGGGCGCTGCGCGCAGTGAAAGTCCCGGCGGGCGCCCGGTGGCAGCGCGCTCCTGCAGGCGCCACCCGCCGCGACGCGGCCATGGCCAGAGCTCCCGGCCTCACCCTCCAGGTCCGGAAGGGTGGAGGGGCCGGCCCCAGCGAGGACGTTCAGAGCGAGCTTTGCAAACCAGGTCGCCATGGAGAGCCCTGTGCCAAGGAAAATGTCCCTGGCCTCGGGCCAGGCGGATCTCAGCGCTGGGAGAGTCAAGGCCCCTGGCATGTAGGAGCCTCCTGATTAAAGAAAGGGGAGAGAGAGAGAGAAATGCTGAAACAAAAATGTTTCATATGCACACACAGATTAATGTGTTTGATACATACACACAGGGCACACCAATCAATATGTTTTTTTTTTTTTATTTACAAGAGACTTACTGGATTTCAAAGAATCGCAACTTTAAAAAAATTCCAAGTAGTCCTGGTTAGAAATGAGGCACACCTTGAAAGTTGTATGATGCAAATATGTCTCTTTAAGGACAGGCTGGTAGGTCAGAGGCAGGGGCTCTAATCCTGTGCCCCATGCCGCGGGTGCCCCAGGCCAGAGCCAGAGGGGTCTGATACTTTTTGCTTTCTACGTGGTGGAACATTTCCAGCCCGTTGTCTGTACTTGGGCTGTTTCCTTGTGTCTGCCTATAGAAAACCTACAGGCATGTTCAGTGATGGTTCAGAGCAGAGCAAGGGAATAGCATAGAAAAAAGCATGCCGTTCATTCACCAATCTATTACTGTATACACACAGCACTACTGTATACATCAATCTATTACTGTATACACAGTCTATTACTGTATACACAGCACTACCGATTGTAATGTGTTTATTTCGATCTACCTGTCTATCTCGGACTACATTTAGTCCTGGAAGTAAGGTTCTCAAGCTTCTTAAGGGCTCGTTTAAAAATAAGTAAATAATAAGGCCGGGCGTGGTGGCACACACTTGTAATCCCAGTACTTTGGGAGGCGGAGACCGGAGGATCCAGGTTCGCTGCCAGCCTCTCTCTCTCTCTCTCTCTCTCTCTCTCTCTCTCTCTCCTTAGTGAGGCCCTCTGCAACTTCGTAAGACCCGGTTTCAAAATAAAGTATAAAAAATGGGGCCGGGGGTATAGAGCGCCGAAGTAGAAGGCCCCTGGGTTCAATCCCCGGTACTGCAAAAAAAAAAAAAAAATTAAAATAAATAAATAAATAAGTTTCGATAAAAGAATATGCATCGTGTATAGCATTCCCTGGCCTGCTGCTGGTTCTAGCCCAGTTCTGTCTTTGAGCTATTTGGTAACTCTGTAAATTGTAGGTAACTGGTAGCAGTTTAAATTCTGTCCTACCTAGTACAGATTTAGCTGAACACCATAACTCTGTGGAAAAAACAAAACAGTTTTGTCTTCATTTGCAATTCTTCTACACATGTGTGTCTATCAGTGTGGATTCCACGGACGTGTGTTCTCTTTTGACTGGTTGTCCTCTTCCATATTATGGTAGTAAATAAGTTCTTTCATATGTCATCATACTTTACAGCTATCTGCAAGTCATGATTGTACTTATTTCTGAATATGATCTTTTATCGGGCCTCCTAATTAAGAGTATTGCAAATCAAAAGGAAAACAGAAAAGATTTCCTAGCAGTTTGAGTTCACCATCAGATGCGGGAAGTAAATTCATCAATTTGTTCATTACCTATAAGGAGCGCTGACTGAGGGCTTTTTTTTTAACAGTAAGAGGCTAATGTGAAGCAATAATTGTCTCTCTGAATTGTTTTTATTAACTAATGAAGAAATTGAAGGAAAGTAGAAGAAAGTAGGAAGAGTCCTAGAATTGGGGCCAGAAGATCTTTATTTAAATCCTGGATAGTGACATGTACAGTTTATAAGCCAAGCAAGTGGCTTAATCTTTATTTTCTGGCACCGGGGATTGAACCCAGGGGCGTTCTACCTCCGCACTACACCCCCAGAACTATTTTTATACTTTATTTTGAAACCGGGTCTCACGAAGTTGCAGAGGACCTCACTAGGTAGAGAGAGAGAGAAAAAGAGAGAGAGAGAGAGAGAGAGAGCGCTGAGGCTGGCCGGGAACCAGGATCCTACTGTCTCCGCCTCCCAAAGTACTGGTATTACAAACAAACGTGTGCCACCACGCTCGGCATTGGCTTAATCTTCTGAGCCCGGGTTTTCTCATCTATAAAATGGGACTGCTGATCTCTACCTCCCCAGGTTGTTGATAAAATATATGCGTTAATCATTTCAAACCTGCTGCTATTTCGCTTGCTGCCCAGGGAATATTGGTTGGCTTCTTACTTCATTCTGTTCGTTATTTGGGGTAAAGATACAGGAAGTGTCAAGATGCATAAGATGTTCAAACTGAGAGGTTATTGACAATAATTGAAACAGGAGTTGAGAGATGACCTAAATATCACTTTCCGGTCCTGAACTTAGCTATGTGACCTTGAACAAATGAAGTCATGTCTCTGAACAACTACTTCTTCATGGGAACATAGAGATTAAAATGAGAAAAGTTATAAAAACCAAAAACAATGAATGTGAGGTTCAGCTTGAAGCAGTGCCAGCAGAAAGAACACACTCAATAAATGGGCCCTATTAATCAGGCTTATCAAAATAATAATAATCTGTAAATAATAATGTCTGTAATCCCAGTACTTGTGAAGCTGAGACAGGAGGATCTCATGTTTGAGGCCAGCTTCAGCCACTAAGGGAGACCCTGTTTCAAAAAAAAAAAAATTAAAAAGGACTGGGGGTGTAGCTCAGTGGTAGAGCACCCTTGGGTTCAATCCTTAGTACCACAAAATAAAATAAAATAATAAAAGAAAATAGGAAAAGAAAATAATAAAATAAAATAGTAAAATACAATAATAAAATAAAATGGACTGGTTATGTAGTTCAGTGATAGAGTGCCCCTAGGTTTAAGACACAGTACCAAAAAAAAAAAAAAAAATCAAGCTCTAAATGATTACCACACTTCCTGATTTGCGGTAACATATTTCCCAGACAAGCTGAATGGTATGATTCCTTCTTTTTAAAGAAACCAGCATGAATCGCAATTCCTCCTTCCAACTTGGACACATTCTCCTTGAAGTGGCTGCAGACGACAGGAAGGAAGGAGCCCTGAACACTGAAATGCCAAGTCCGTGTGTACACAGACAAAGGAATGTTTAGTTGTCTTCAGTAACCAAGACCACCTCTGAGGCTTCAGGAGGTAGAAGCTTCAGGAAAAGACTAGAGGAATCCACACGATTAAGCGTGTTCTTCAGGTAGCACAGTCACACTGGAATATGCAATGATTTTAGTCTGTGGCAAGGATAAGTTTCCATGACACTCTGATATTTGATCAGTAGAGAGGAAGAAGCAAGCTGTAAAATGTGGATAGACAAGTCAAAACAATAAATAAAGTCATCACTGACTAGTCTAAGTGTGGACACCAGACACCCAGATACCAGTTCCACAGACTGGCCAGTGACCAGTCACTGAAGTGACCCTTTGTGGATGCAAAGAGGGTCACTAGACCAGTCCCCTTCTCTTCCTGAAATTCACATTGAGAAACAGGGAAAGGTCAGGAGGCTGAAAGCAGGAGATCCAGTTCTGGAAAATATGTAGGGAGCCTAGAGGGGCAGAGACAGACACCCGGGAGTCAGAACAAGCCAGGTTAGAAGGCAGTGTGCACGGCGAAGACCTGATGTGGGAACAGAGAGAAGTTAAACCCAGCCCAGACGATGGTCAGGCTGCAGGCTTTTCTGGCGGTGACCACTGGCTGTGTCTGCTTCTCCCCAGTGCTGTCAGCCTGGGAGGCAGCTGCCCAGGCAGGATCAGCATGTCCCAGCACTCTCTGCACCCACAGATATTGTGGGTGTTATCCCTGGAAAAAGATGTTTAGGATAAAAGAGAGTCAGTCTCATATTCTCTCTCTGTCTCTGTCTCTCTCTGTCTCTCTCTGTCTGTCTCTGTCTGTCCCTGTCTCTGTCTCTCTCTCTCTCTCTCTCACTTTCATTTTTTTTCTCCCCACCATACTGGGGTAGGGAAGCCAGGGGTGTTCTATCACTGAGATACATCCCCAGCCCTTTTCATTATTATTCTTATTATTATTTGCAGTACTGGGGATTGAACATATGGATATTCTAACTCTGAGCTGCACCCCCAGCCCTATTTTTAATTCTTTATTTTGAAACAGGGTCTCACTAAGTTGTGGAGGGCCTCACTAAGTAGCTGAGGCTGGCTGCAAATCCGGATCCTCCAGTCTCAGCCTCCCAAGTACTGGGATTGCAAGCATGCATCACCATGCCTGGCTTCATTATATTTTAGAAGCAGGGCCACACTAAGTTGCCCAGGCTGGTCTCCAACTTGTGATCCTCCTGCCTCGGCCTCTCAAGTAGCTGGGATCACAGGTGTGCCCCACTGCAGGAAGCCCTCATTATTTTGTGTGTGTGTGTGTGTGTGTGTGTGTGTGTGTGTGTGTGTGTGTTACACAGTATAGACACAGAAAACCTCAACATACTAAGGGACCAAAGAGCCGCAAGATGGAAGGAGCCTGGCTCCCTGAATTACTGTGGAAGGAAGGCTGTTCACTGGTGTAGACACCTGCATTGGAATGTTCATTGGATTCAGAGCAAATCTGTATTGTACTAGTCACCCTAACTTACAGCAGGAATAGGAATAGCCCAGAAGAATAGTAGAGTGCTTGTCTGATCGTGCGACATTGAGCATGGTCCTAGTCCCTGCTGTGGGCTATGTGGATGGACAGATAAATCAAGAGTCATTTCACCTCTGAGCAATCTTTGCTGCAAGTTCTAGTCCACATGTAGCCCTGAAACACATCCCCACTTATTTGAGATGACATGACACAGTCATCTCTGACCTTCCTATCATATAACAATAAAGAGATAGATAAATAGATATAGATGCATCTACATATACACAGATACAAATGTCTATATAAATACTTATGTGCTTAGGAGATACCTTGTTTATCTTTTATATATACATTTCAAAATTTCTAACATAAACATTTTTTCTTCTTTGCTCTTTCTTTCTTTCTGTTTTTTTGTACTGGAGATTGAATGCAGGAACATAATTCTACCAACAGTCCATGCTAGGTTGCTGAGGATCCTGCTAAGTTGCTGTGGCTTGTCTCGAACCTGAGATCCTCTTGTCTCAGACTTTCAAGTACTGGGATTGCAGGCGTGAGCCACTGCACCTGACATATTTTCTACATATTCATATACCCCAAAGCAATAATTGCATATCTGGTATAGCGAGTATTTTCCTATTGAGTTAGACCCCACATTCCCCAAACGTCAAATGCAACACTTTGATCCTGTGTCACAAAATATTTTCTAGATGAAAAGTGGGGCCGATAAGCAGTAAGTGACCTAAACTTTCTGAAATGAAATGTTTTCCTGAAGAATAATTACCTAACGTGGATCCTTGCATTCCCCGGAAGCCGTCATATCAACGATATCCAGGGAGGCTTCTCATTGGTTCTCATCATGGAAGGATATCTGGAAATCAATCTTTTGTTGAGTTATCATTATGCCTTAGTGACTCAAACAAGCCACTCTTACACTGAAATATGTAGAATAAACCTGGGATAAAAAAATAATAACACTTTCCAGTCAAAAATTCCAACCCAATTAAGAGAAAATATTGTCTCCAAGTTAGAGATTTCCAGGAACCAATTTTGTGTCAAGAGATGTTTGGGATCTCTTCTGTGGCTCAAAAAATATCTCAAAAGCCTTAAAAAAAGAAAGAAAAGAAAGAAAAGAAAATCAAAGAAGCTCAAAAATGCAAAGCCATATTTCCCCTTGAACCCAAGGCCAGAAACAGGGGACCAGTGAGTGTCAATCTCTGTTGAGGATGCAAGGCGTAATAGCCGCATGACAACCCTGACACACAAAAAAATGAACGTCACAGCCAACTTCCAGTGCCCTTAAAAACTTAGAGGGAACTGTGACACCCCTTTAAAAGTTAGAGGGAACTGTGACATGACATTTTATTCTTTTGCACGTGGGGAGAGAAGCAACAGCAGTGTATGTGAAAATAATCATGATTCGTCGGAGGGGATATTTTTTGGCTTTCCGTATTCTAAACATTCATTCAAACTTCTGGCACAAAAGTGTGGAAGCTGTACCGATTATTTAGTTTTATTTTCTGTGCCTTAGGAATTGAATTGAATGCCTATCGCAATGAACAATCTGAATCTTAATCACACTCAGCTATCCTATGCCCAGCCCAGTGCCCAGGGTCTGTGCTGAGGAACTGAATCATCCCTTTTGTAGCATGATGTTCCTGGAATTCTTTGAGACTTCCGGAGCGCAGGCTGGGAAGGAACATATCAGCATAGCATAGAAAAGCACCGGGTGCCTAATTTTAACGGAAAACTCTTTTTTTTCTTCTTCTTCTTCTTTTTGACACCAGCAGATCCTGCTGGGTTTGACAAATATGTTCTAGAAGGAAGCTCAATCTAGACGTTATGTGTAACTTTATCTTATTCCCTTCTGAGTACTCCTTTTCTTGCAAAGTGCTCTTTCTACTGCCTGGAGTCATTACACCCTTTCCCTTTCACACCGGCCCTCTGTAAATGTCAGGCATAACTACATTTTTATTTGCAGAGATACCACTGCTATGAATGAGTAAAATTTCTCTGCTCCCCCGCCTCTCTCCCTTTACCCTGTGCGCATTGTACTAATATGATTTGTGGAACAAATTGTTCCATTAATCTGGGGCTGTTTGACAGACTGAGAAAATAAGTGCCAAAGTGAGAAGATTCACAAGAATCGGAAATCTCAGTGCCTCTTTCTCAAGGTAAATAGTTATTATATCAGGGTGTCAGGCTGCTGAAATGGATGTGCTTTCATTCTCGGTTTGTAAATGTCACTTTTCCTCAGCCCATCAGGGTGACAAATGAGGTGTGGGTTATAGCAGGAGTTCATTCTTTGACAAAGTTCTTCACAGTCTGTTTCAGCAGAAAGCGCCCAGCCTGCCGCACTTTCGTCCTGGAAGCCCTGTCCCAGGGCCAGAGACCTCCCAGCTCTGCTCAGCCTGCTCTGTCGCACTCCTCCAAGAGCAGCATCACTGTAGCCGAATGGAAAATCTCAAGTCAGAGTCGAAGTCAATGGATGAGAAAGGGATGTCTAAACCACGCCACGGGTCTCCCAGGAAAATCCCATTTGCTGATTCTTAAGATTTTATGATCCTAGGGAAATGTGTGATATTGAGGTCTTTGTTTAAATGTTCTTTCGCTTTTTCTACATACATTTAACCTTGAGAATACTTTTACAGCTTTTCCATTCTAGTTAATTAGTAAGTATATCAACCCGTAGGTAAATAGTTCAGGTAAACAAGTTGCTGTAACATGAAATGAACGAGCAGGTGAGGGTCTGAGTGCAAGGTGATTCTACATCTGACTAAAACCTTTGCCCCCCCCCAATAGGCTTCATTGTTTAAGCTGATAAATAAAATAGTTGGACAGAAATGAGATGGCTTGGTTATATAACTAAAGGAAGCTCAATATGTGCATATATATGGAAAAAAAGACCAGACATAATGTGGTAAGAAGACCAATGCTAATATATGGTATGTAAGTTGATGCTGTTGCTCCGGGAATCACACCCACTGTCCAGTGTGAAATTGAGCTTATTTCATTAATGGGACCCATCATTGCTGCAAAGTCTTTAATAACTGATGTGCTGCATTAATATCTTTGAGATTAGAGCCGCAACCAAAAGATTCAAATATTGATTCATCTTTGTCTACCTCATTCTAAGCTACTTGCCTGCTCTGTCTCTGCCCATGTGCCATTTCAACTCCCTGAGTCTCGATCCCATCTGTACTAACCTTAGCTATCTTCACAAGACAGCTGAGAGGACCAAATGAGATAGGGTGCAAAATCAGTGTATGGGAAATAAATAGTATTTACTTACATATGTGAATTTTTCCAGGGAAGAGAACTGATCCATTTCCAAAGAAGTTCAGAGATCCCCAAAAGCTAAAGGACCACTGAACTTAAGATTGGCAGATAAAGAGAGAGGAAACACAAGAAGATAGGAGAAAAGTTAGGCATGCTAGAAGCCCAGAGAGAGGAAAAATGTATCGATTGAAAATGTCAACTTTGGAGAGAATAAAGAGGTCCATCTGATTGAGAAATGAAGATGTAAAAGAAAAATAGAAGATAAAGTGGTCAGCAGGCCCTAAGGCTCCGGGTAAAGATGCTTCAGGTATGTGTGTGAAAATTGGTGAGAATGTCATGCAGAGCATTGTGGGAAAGTCTTGAGGAGGAAGGACAGATGGAGAGAAGAGCACTCAGAATCGAGCAGCACTGAGCGCTACACAGGGTCACCAGGCCTGGACCACCAGAGTGGGGATGTGGTGAGTCAGAGGGAGACGCAAGGGATGGACACACAATCGGTGGCTTCCCGGCTCCTTTGACATGAGCCACTAAACCAAGCTTCTTGGCTGCTAGTGCGCTACAACTCAGCTGTCCCCAGTTTAAATCAGGACACAGGAAGGAAATACCATAAAGGGAAATTTTAATAAACTCCACCAATGACAGTTGGGAACTATTGTTTATCAAAAGACACCGCGAAGAGAGACAAGACACAGCAGGCAGAAGTTACCAAGAATGCACAAAAGCAGAAAGTCCAAGATCTAGAATATATGTAGAAATTCTATAAATCAATAGGAGCAGACTGCTACAGAGGGGGCAGGTCATTCTTCACCCTCTTGGGGTCCCCTGGCTGGGTCTGAAAATAAAGCTGAGAAGCATTTAATAGGAGAAATGCATGTAAAATTATTTAATCCATTGTGTGGGACTTGGGAGCCTTCATACAATGAAGGAAAATGAGCCTTCATGTTCTCCTCAGAAAATGAACACTCAAAAAACCAAAAGTCTAGCTGGGTGTGGTGGCACACGCTTGTAATCCCAGTACTTGGGAGGCTGAGACAGGAGGATCGCAGGTTCGCGGCCAGCCTCAGCTACTTAGTGAGGCCCTCCGCAACTTAGCGAGACCCTGTTTCAAAATAAAAAATAAGAAATAGGGCTGGGGGTGCAGCTCGGAGGTAGAATGCCCCTGGGTTCAATCCCAGTACTGCAAAAAAAAAGTCTGTTTTAATGCTAAGTTTGATGAGGAAGTGGAGAGTTGTAGAGGAATATGAAGAGACGAAAGGATGTGATCGGATGGTTATAAGCTGGGGGAACTTAACAAGGCCTGATGCTCAGATTCTACCCTGGGTCTCTGTGTCTTCAGAGATCATTTGGTTCCCTCCCTTGGGGTCTAGAGGGGAGCACTCTGGAATAAGAGTCATGTGAGCTACTTCAGGGGAAGGTCAGCTGGGTCAGTTTAGGGAGAAAAGGCAGGGGGAATTCTTTCAAACATCTTTCTAAATTCTTTCTAACATCTTTCTAAATTCTTTCTAACATCCTTCTCCAAGAGAAAAAGGCAGGGAGAGGGTCAGGGAGAGTCCCATGCCTCTGCATCTTTCTCAATTTCCACAAGCTTAAAATACTCAGTATGCCAAAGAGAAATATTTTGGGGCATGTGTTCTGAGCCCCAGAGCTGAAAATATACAATAAATTCTTCAACAGGCAGCTTCCAAAACAGAAAATCCAAATGACCAATGAGCACAGTAAAACTCTGCTCCATGTAATTAATGTTCAAAGAAATGGTAGGGAAAATCACAATTGGCAATTAGGAAAATGCACACAGAAGCAGATTGACAAAAAAATGAAACTGTTTGTTTCCAATACTAAGTACTGCTGAGGATGTGGATCAATGAGAACTCCGATAAAGTGCTGATGAGAGTGAAAATATTTTCTATTTCATTGGAAAATATTCTTCAGTAAAGTTGACAGTAGATTCAACAATTCCACTCCAAAGTATATACCTCAGATAATTTGCACATGTGCTCCAGGGTACATATAGAAATATGCATTGTGATGATAGCAATGCCTTTTAAAGAACCAAATATATACTGCAAAATAAATAGAATTTTTTTAAAATTATGACAAGAGAATGCTATATAGCAATGAAAACAAATTAAGTGAAACTACATACAGTATTGTACAAAAATATTACAAATGAGCTGGGCGTGGTGGCACACGCTTGTAATACCAGTACTTTGGGAGGCAGAGACCGGAGGATCCGGGTTCGCGGCCAGCCTCAGCTCTCTCTCTCTCTCTCTCTCTCTCTACTTAGTGAGGCCTTCCGCAACTTTGTGAGACCCGGTTTCAAAATGAAGTATAAGAAAACAGGGCCGGGGGTGTAGCGCTGAGGTAGAATGCCCCTGGGTTCAATCCCCAGTACTGAAAAAAAAAATTGCAAATGAAATATTGAGAATATCCACTTATTATTTCATTTATATATAATTCTTAAAAAAGAGGCAGGATGAAAAAAAACATATTGTTTTAGGATCTAATCCAGAGATCAGCAGATTATAGTCCATAGCATGGGTTTTTAAAGAATAAAAGAAAAGGATAAAGAGAGAAATGAGGGGGAAAATGGTTAACATAAAGATTGAAAGTAATTCTCAAAGTGTAAAATAGTAAACTATCTGGCCCTTTTTGGAAAAAAAATTAATGACCCCTGACGTAAACTATAAGTAAAAGTTAGGAAGCAATCGTAGCAGTGAGGACAGTGGTATGTGTTAGGAAGAATGAAATGGTAATGGAGAGGGCCACTCAGAGTCTTGTGGATGGTAGCACCGATTTATACCTTCAACCAGGCAATGGTTACTTGGGTGGTTTTTTTAATAATAATTTTTGCATCTGCACCTGTTCATTTAACTTGCACATTTCATGTATCTTCTATCTGTATGGTGTATCTAGTGGCTGGGGGCAAATGCAGCCTTGTTTTACACAGAGGCTAATGCCCAAGTCTCCACCACAGGCTGCTGTGCACCTGTTGGAATAGTGACCACAGAGACTTATTCACAAGTAGGTGGTACTGGGACCAGGGACACTAGAAGCACTGCTTACTAAGGTCTCTCTGAGGTAGCATAGACAGAGGTAAGGACTCTGTTGTAGGAATGGAGCAGAAGGAAAGGGTTTCATGCAGGATACAAGCGGAGTCAAGACCATCAATAAAGAGGGTGATGTCAGAAGTGGTTTATAATGAAGCTCTAATGTGATCTGGATCAAGGTCATGAAGATAAGCTTGGAGTCAGGATTCTGAATCATGGACTGTCTGATGCAGTGTCCAGTACACTTTCAAGACTACCCTGCTGCTTCCTGGATGTTTTTCTAGGGAGCTGTGAAACTATGAATGCTACTTGGAAAGACACTTCCATTTAGCAGGTTCACCTGGAATTATTGATTATGCATGGACTTTGGGGCATAAACTGCATGATAGAGGACCAACACATTGAGTGAGAGCAGCCATGGGAGGGCGTAGCCAGGCAGGAGGGTGAAGAACACAGTGACTGTACTTGTTAGGTCAGAGTAGGCAGAGCCTAAGAGATGTAGAGTGGGCTGCAAGTAGATTGTAATACTGAAATGAGAAGCATATCAGAAAGAACTGAATAATGAGGGCAGCCGCAAATTACCTGTGGCCATGGCCTATATGGGAACTTTGCATCTTTTTCTCAAACCATACCTATCAGTCCCTGTTTTCATAAGGAAAAATTCACAACGGCATCTAGGAATGTGAATATTGAAGTTGAGCTTCCTACATGTAGGAACCACTTGTGACCCTCATATGTTTTTCTATTAGTCTATCTGTGTACTTAGGAGTTTTAGTTGATAAAATAACAAGCTGGGAAAACATTTTCAGCATGTTATTAATATGCTCAATCTTTAAAGAGCTCTTTTAAATCATAAATAAAAGAAGAAATACCCATGAGGAAAATATATAAAGAATGTTAATATTCAATTCTCAGGAGAATACAAATGACCATAATAAACAAGTAACATTACATTCAACTTCATTAGCGATCAAAGGAATTTAAATTCATATGGGATCATTTTCATGTTCCATTTTTAAAAACAATTTAATAATATTTTCTTGTGTTATAAAAGATACTGGGAAAGAGATATTATCACTTATTGCTGTGAGAAGGTAATCTGTATGTTTTCCAGAGAATTGATTGGTAATAAGCTTCAAGAGCCTTAAAAATGTTCATACTCTTGACTCATTAATTCTCATTTCCAGAAGGAAAAAGTAGAATAAAAAGTAACTAAATCCTTGCTTGAACCCAACACCATCCTGATTCTAAAAACAAATATATTATCACATAAGACAATGCAGGGCCAGGTGTGGTGGCGCACGCTTGTAATCCCAGTACTTTGGGAGGCGGAGACCGGAGGATCCGGGTTCACGGCCAGCCTCAGCTCTCTCTCTCCCTGTCTCTCTCTCTCTCTCTCTCTCTCTCTCTCTCTCTCTCTCCTTAGTGAGGCCCTCTGCAACTTTGTGAGATCCG